>JAXCLQ010039425.1:0-22565 GCA_035584115.1 Cedrela odorata | reverse complement strand
ATTAATTGTTAATTTGTATATTTAATATGATTAAATGTGTAATGGGTTAATATTTGATATTGATATCATTTGGAATGATATAAACCCATTACTAAATAATATGCATGGTGTTGTATATTAAATGAGACCTCAAACTGAAAATATCTCTCTTATTAAATATTAGGTTCAAACATTCAAATGCAGTTGGTAGATTATAGTCATCTTTGATGAGATAACCCAATAACTGTTAGGTGAGAGCCCTCACAGGGTGTCATAGTCTATTTGACCTGTTTCTTGATAGGGGGTCTTTGGCTTCTAATAACTGTTAAGTAAGGAGTTTAATTTCACCCATATTCAAAAAAAGGCGTTGGGTTTAACCTAACTAGGTTAAGACATCAATACTGTCAGGTGGGGTGTCTTCTCTTAGAGGTAGATTGATCATGTCTTGTAAAGAGTTACAAATAAAAATGAGTTTATGACTTATTGGGCTTGCTTGACCAATAACTGTTAGGTGAGGTTTTGTAAGTTTGATAAGGATATGATCACCCACGAAAAACTTGTAATGTGGTTACAATTTTCTCATCAAAAGAGTATACATTTAATACATTCTGATGTATTTCATTTTTTCTACAGATCATCTCTTTTAAGTGGGTGAATAATGCTTAATCCTCTTTTAAGAATTCTTGACACTCATAAGCTTACCGGACCTAATTTTAAGGTTTGGTATCGGAATCTTAAAATTGTTTTAGATTTTGAGCAGATACGCTATGTTATTCAGGTGCCTATGCCTATGTCCCTTCTTAATAAGGCTTCTCTAGAGGAGATTGAGACCTTCCAGAAATGGAAGGATGATAATCTCAAGGTTAGATCATATATGTTGGCACCTATGAGTGATGACTTACAAATTCAGCATGAGGGTATGGAGGATACTTCAGCAATTTATCGTTCTTTGGCAAAATTGTTTGGGGAGAGTTCCAACTATAGGCAGTGCGAGTTGTCCATTGCTTTATTTGGAATGAGGCTTAGTTCAGGAGTGCCACCAGAGTCCCATCTTATGAAGATGAAAAACCACATAGGTCAGTTGGACAATTTGGGGTTTTCTATAAAATTTGAATTACAGATGAATTTAATCCTTTAGTCACTCCCATCTAACTTTGACCAGTTTATTATCAATTATCACATGAACAAATTAGAACACACTCTTCCTGAACTTATGAATGAAATTGTTTCATTTCATAAGAGAGTTTCAAAGGGGAAACGAAATGAGACTGTTCTTGCTACAGTATCTTATGGTAAGACATCGAAAAGAAAAGTAAGAAGTCCTCTAGGGTTAGACCCAAAGGAGGAGTCTCTAAGAACAAGAAGAAAGGTAAAGGCAAACGAGTTGCTGGTAGCCAAGTCAATGATCAGTGTCATCATTATATGAAGCTTGGTCATTGGAAGATGAATTGTTCTCTTTACATAGAGAGCCTGAGACAGAAGAGGGGGCAAGGTACACTTTCTTGTCATGTTATTAAAACTAAATTAAGTGTTATTTCATATTTAAATAGCTGGATAATTGATTCAGCTACCACTTCTCATATATGTATGTCGTTACAGGACCTTCACAATAAGCAGTTACTGAAGGAGGGTGCAATGACACTGAAGATGGAAAATTGAGCAATAGTTACTGCCACTTGCTCAAGGATGTACAGAATTGTTCCGCCTTCGGGTCATGTTTTTATATTATACAAAATTATGTATTTTGATACTGCCAATAGAAATATTTTGTCAGTCTATTAAATGTGTAAACAGAGTTACACTTTTACGTTTGATGGATGTAAATGTTGTATTTATTTTAAAAATAAATTAATTGACAATGGCTTGAATGTAAATAGTTTATATATTCTTGAAGCTAATAAAATTAACATGACTGATACTATAAATAAGAAAAGATTTAAAAATGAACTTAATTCAAAACTTATTTGGCATCATAGAATGGGTCATATTGAAGACAAAAGGAATATGAAGATGGGTAAAGATGGACTGATAAGTCCATTGGGTTCTGAACCCTATCCCACTTGTGAATCCTATCTTCAAGGAAAGATGATCAAATCGCCCATTGTTAGACAAGGGAAAAGAGCCGATGAAGTTTTTGATTTGATACATACTAATGTATGTGATTCATTTAGTGAAATGGCCGGAAAAGGTTTCTTATACTTCATAACCTTTACCGATTGATCATTCATGGTATGGTTATGTGTATTTATTGAAGTGCAAATCTGAATCTTTTTAAATGTTCAAAGAATTCAAAACTGAAGTAGAGAAACAGATAGTAAAGAGTATTAAAATTCTACGATCTGATCGTGGAGGTGAATACTTAAGTACTAAATTTCTAGAATTTCTTAAAGATAATGGTATACTTTTTCAGCTTACACCTTCTTATACACCACAGTATAAAAGTGTATCGGAAATGATGAATCGTACTTTATTGGATATGGTATGATCCATGATGAGTTTCACTGACTTACCTACATATCTTTGGGGATATGCCCTAAATACTGCAATTTACATCTTGAACAGAACTCCATTGAAAGCAGTTTCAAAGACACTGTATGAGATAACACTGGGAAGCTTCCAAGCTTCAATTATATGAAGCCTTGGGGATGTCTAGCTTATGTTAAATTAGTTAACACTGGAAAGCTGGATGTTAGTCTGAAAAAGGTCGATTCATTGGATATCCTAAAGATAGTTTAGGATATTACTTCTACTTTCATGCTAATCGAAAGATTTTGATTAGTAGACAAGCACAATTCCTTGAGAATCAGTTCATTGAGGACGGTGGTGTAGGTATAAAGATTGAGCTTTCAAAAGAGTTTGAAAAGCTTGATGATGATCAACCTCAGATGGATAAGCCTGTTGATGTAAATGAACTAGTTCATGTTAATGAACCAGTTCGATCTGATTCTCAGTCTTCTATAGACCGAACTCTTCGTAAATTTACTAGAATATCACGCCCTCCTCAAAGATATTATTTTCTTTCTGAAAACGATTATGAATTATTTATGATTGAAGAAGATATACGGAAGGAAGATCTTAAAACCTATAAAGAAGCGATATTAGATATCGATTTTGGAAGATGGCTTGAAGCCATGAAATCCGAAATGGAATCCATGTATGTTAATCAAGTGTGTCACTTGTTGATCCACTAGAAGAAATTGTTCCTATCAATAGTAAATGGGTTTACGAAAGAAAAATTTGTAAAGATGAAAAAGTAGAGACTTTTAAAGTTAGGTTGGTGGCAAAGGGTTATAATAAAAAATAAAGTGTTGATTTTGATAAAACTTTTTTCCCAGTAGCCATGTTGAAATCTATTTGGATATTACTTGCTATTGTGGCTTATTATGACTATGAGATATGGCAAATGGATGTAAAGGCAGCCTTCTTTAATGGTTTCATTGAGGAGTCCATATACATGCAACAGCTTGTTGGGTTTGTTGGCTCTGTTGATATTCATAAGGTCTGTAAGTTGCATAAATCTATTTATGGATTAAAGCAAGCTTCAAGAAGTTAAAACATATGATTCGATGATGCAGTCAAATCGTTTAGGCTCATTAAGAATATTGATGAACCATGTGGCTACAAAAAAGAAAATAACAATGCCATCACATTCCTTATATTGTATGTAGATGACATACTACTCATGGGTAACGATGTGGGCATGTTATCTGATACTAAATTGTGGTTATCTAATGTTTTCTCCATTTTGGGTATTCGCCTCTATAGAGATATAGCGAAACGAATGATAGGTCTTTCTCAGAGTCTGTACATAGATAAAGTTCTAAAGAAATTCAGTATAGATAGCTCTAAGAGGGGTGTCTTACCCTGCAGTCATGGTGTACATCTCTCAAGAGAGATGAGACCTAAAATTGAAGTTGAGTGTGAGTGTATACAGAAGATTCTTTATACTTCAGCAATAGGTAGTCTTATATATGTCATGCTATGTACTAGACCTAATATAGTGTATGCTGTGAATATTACGAGTCGATATCAGGCAAATTCAAGAGAAGAACATTGGACTGCGGTCAAAAGAATCCTTAAATATTTGAGAAGAACTAAGGATTTAGTGTTGACCTATGAGGAAGGTGAGTTAAAACTTGAGGGTTACATTGATTATGATTTCTAATCATATGTGGATGATAGAAAGTCTATTTTTGCATTTGTCTTCTTATGTAATAGAGGTGCTATCTGTTGGAAAAGCTCCAAATAAACTACCACAGTTGACTCCACTACTGAAGCTGAATATATCGCTACTTCTGAAGCTGCGAAAGAGGTTGTTTGGTTCCATAAGTTCATAACAGAATTCAGAGTGGTTCCTTCCATAGTTGACACAGTAGCTTAGTATTGTGACAATAATAGAGCTATAGCTCTGACTAAGGAACCGAGGTCTCAACAGAAGTCTAAACATATTTAGAGGAAATACCACTTGATCAGAGAGTTTATAGTAGATAAACACCTAGTTATGCAGAAAACTCCGTCCGCGGATAACGTGGCGGACCCACTGATTAAGTCGATGACACAATAGCAACTGAATCACTACCTGGAGAGAATGGTTATTGGATACTATGGTGATTGGCTCTAGTATAAGTGAGAGTTTGTTAGAGATATGTCCTAGAACTAATCATATTATTCATTGAATATTATATATTTCTATAATTAATTATAAATTGTTTACGATTAATAAAATGATATTTTATATCATTTTGTACTTACAGTTGCTTAATAAATAATTAATACAGAATGAGATCCCATGACATATTATGATATCAAGACTTTATCTGCAAAGAGTTGTAGATAACAGAGTTTTGATTTGAATACATCCGAATTAATTCTCAGTTGAAGTGATGTCATATAAGACTATGACATTGCATGATTAGTATGTTTGATGCTGCCAAGGATTAGTATTAAATACTAATAGTTGAGTGACGAGTCTCATGTCACAAAAGCATAAACATGGGTAATATGTTGGAGAACGTGTTATTAAACATAACCAAATGTAACGAATCACATATATGATTATCCACAATCAATGATACGTCACACAGCCGTACTAGTGTACCACTAGTCCTTTGACTTGAGGTATTACGGCTGTCATCTGCATTAAGGCACATCGTTCACTTATGTATATCGCACCGGGCTAGCCAAGCCTAGTGAAATAAGCTTGCTGGCAATGTTTTATTGGTGTATGAGAACAGGTGATGACCAAGATAATCTACTAGCTCAGATATTTGAGCTTGAGATCCTAGGCAAGGATGTCATATATGGGAAATGAAATCTCTGGCTAAAATAAGTGTTTACGAAAAAGAGTTTTCGTATACACGAATCTCATATATGATTTGAGACCCTGTCCCTATAATTGAGTTAGGGGTTTGACGACTCTATGACCCACACTAGATTAGGAGTTGATAGCAGAGGGATGTTACTTCATGCATGTACGACTATATGGGTTCATTCATTAGTGTCTGGGGATCATGGCATCTTGCTAGAGGTTGCGCATGATCATTGGGAACTTCTTCTACTAGGAGTTGTGCCGAAATAATGCGAAAAAGTCTGTATCCGCTTATGTCCAATTCACAGTAAACCCAGGCTATCACACACATATGCGTTACTTATTGATAATGGTTATTGCCATGTACAATATTTATTAAGTAAATTAATAATATTATTGCAATACTTGATTGGATGACAATTTAATTATTTATTGTAAAGAATTAATTTCATAGCCAAGACGTGGTAGCACACACCCCTACGAATCTCTACATGCAATTTGCTCACGTTGGGAAGAGCGGACGGAAAGGGGAGGTCTTTGCCCTATCTGCTTCTTCCTCTTCCCAAGAACAGGAATGAACAATTAAAAAAAATAATTTTCTTATTATTTATAGTTTATATATAGCGTGAGAAATATTTTGGTAATAATTCGGATTATGTAAATATGATTTACGGATATTTGAAAACTAAGAAAAGATATTTTTGTCATAAAAATATTAATAAATAAATTATTTATTTATTAATGATTACATAATTATTATTTGATCAATTGATTCTTGGTTGACAAATAGCACTATATGATGTTGCCAAGTATCTTTTTACAATTAATATTTGAAAGACAAATATTGTTAAGTAATAATTACATATAATTATATATATGATATAATATTAAATTTTAATAATTATATTTTATTTTATATTGTATAAAATAAAATAAACATTCTCTCTCTTAAAATATTATATATATATATATATATGATTAATATATATTATATGTTAAGATAATTTGGTGCATTAATTGGATTAATGCAAATCGGATTAGATTAGAAATTCATCCATAGGTGAGTGCTATGTGAAAATACTTACTTTGTTATTGAACAAAGTGTTTGTATGAAAACAAGGATACATGGCATTCTTGGTTTTGAGAAAACATAAAAGTGGCAATTTGGGTTTTGAACTTACAACACTTGACTTTCCACGTTTTGAGAAAATAGAGAGAAACCAAATACTATTCATCTTCTTCTCTTCTTCCCGTGAAAGCCATTGGTAAATATTGATGAGTTTATGTTTTAAACAAAACTCAAAAAAAGAAAAAAGAATAGAATAGAGAGAGAAAGAGAAAGAAATGAAAGAGGTGAAAGGAGTTTCACAAGTTTCCTTTCTTTCACAAGTTTTAAAAAACGAATTCGGGTAACCGAAACTTGTCGCTAATAACCCGGTATGTGTGACACGCCATGAAACTAACGAGTAGCTTATTCCATGATTGACATTAAGGTATGTGTACCTTACATATGTTGACCATTTGTTTAAATTGTTTAAAATTTTAAAATACACATACATACATGTCTTAGTCCTTGGGTGAGCCATTCCGCATTGCCATTTGACGGCAGTGGCTCCTTTATCATTTTTGGCCGGAGCACTCCCAGGAATCGATCTCGCGCGTCACGCTTTGATCGAATCTTTCAGATACACTACATAAAATAAATAAATTAATCTTTAAGAGGATCCCATAATATTTTAAGATTACATTAACAAAAGAATTCCATAACACCGTCATATAATCTAACTTCGAAACAATTACCATGACCTATATAAAACAAAAGAATTTCATAACATCGTCATATAATCTAACTTGAAAGCAATTACCATGACATACATAAAAGTGATATCACTTAAACTTCAATTCTTTACTCCTATAATTAACACATCATATAAGTATATACCAATATTACAAAATATTTGTAGAACTGTACAAAGTCATTACATGAGACTTGGTTTATAAGTAAAATCCTTGTTTACAAAAGAATATACATAAGAAGACTCACCCATAATTGCGATGTCATAAAATAATCAAAACTATATTATAATGCCATCCTTACACAGTACTAGTTTGATCGATTCCTAGTTGATTTACTAAATCATCAGCATCTTCAAGAGTTATCCAATAAAATAATATAAATTATGTGTATACGATGTCATATATCTAAAATCATTGACATCCACAGTCTCCAAAAGCATGTACCAAACAAAATCTTGAAGATAAAACACGTCTAATGACCATTTATTAGAAAACTAAACAAATTGGGAGTGTGTACACTCATGACAGGCTAATTAATTAGGAATTTATGAGTGGACCATGATAATGCCCCTACTACAATTCTCATGCAATAATAATTTGGCAAAAACACATGACCAAATTATACTCCAAAGCAATATCACCATATAAATATTTGGTTAGATAATCCCCTAGTAGACTTAGCCGCAATACTTTTCAAAACACCAAAACATATCTTGAAGTTTACGCCACATAACTTGTATCTACTCAAAAAGGTTTGAGAAACCAAGTTGCGGTTAATGACAACTATATCATTAAAATATCATTGATAATATGCTAATATTATAATTTGAATCATGTAATCCTCAGACCCGATGACTCTTGGAACTCCAAGCAATAATAAAAAAAAATTCATGTAAAGAGGCTATCGCTTATAGATTGAATGGCAAATCTAGGTCCCTCCTTAGCAGATAAAGGCATAATTTTGTAAATATGTAGTTAATAATAGAGCATCCAAAAGAACCATTCAATAGTTGAGGCAAACAGATAACTAACAGTGCAATAAATCAAATATTTAACTTCAAATGAATATCATAGAAATAAAATTTTGATCACTTGATATTCCAAAAAAGAGACGATATTTATCACGAAACCTTAAGCATCCATAACAGAAAACGTAATTTTCAAGAAACATTATAATTTAATACTGCAACAAGATGTTGGGAAAACAAAAATTTAATACTGTAATAACCAATCCACTCTTAAAATGGCATCAAAATTCTGAATCTTAAGCATAAAAAGATTTGCCTATTTAGATATAGGTAGCCTCTCCCTCTATCACCACACACTGTCTAAGCATAGTATTTTTCTGAGCAATCTTTGCTCCAATGGTTGATATTGGTTGACTGAAGATCAATGTCATACTTTTGATTATATTGAGATTTGCTTGAGCATATTTCCTGGTTCCAAGCAAAACTCTAGTCTAAACCCTATGCTGGTTTCTCGGTACATTTTGAGTGAAATGCCTAGTCAACCCAGGTCTTCCTAAACTTAGGTAACTCTTTTTAATATATCTTGTCTATCCACAATGAAAGCATGTCAGTGAAGTACCACAAGCGCCACTACGATGCTTATTATTATCAGGGCATCTACTAACTCCGTAGGTTTGCTGAAAACCTGAAGTAGACCTCAAAACTTCAGACCCCTATCTAAATTTATATATAACTTACTGCCTTTTTATTTCTAATACATTCAGCCACCATAATGACTTATACACATACCTCAAACTTCTATTTTTTGCTTTTTTCCAATAACAAAACACAGCCATATAAGCGCACAATTACAGCCCATTTTTCTCATGTCAACATTTCAGTGTCACAACAAAACACCTAAAACACTTCCAATAACTTCTAACCCCAACTACACATGGTTTAGCACTTGTTTCACCTCATTTAACATCAAAACTACTCACACACATTTATATATATATATATATATATTTTTTAAATCAACCAACCAACAATTCCATTTTCTTAACAATTTCAACATAAAACAAATACAGAGCAGAGAAATCAAATTTCAAAACCATGTACACTTTCATTTATCACCAGAAAACAATCTCAATTCCTCCTTTTCTTTGCACAAGTTCATCTTGGATGATTTGCCTATCGAGAAATTTAAATCCCTTCTCTATTGAAGGTTTTCTCTTGCCTTTCTTTTCCATATCAACTTTTCTACCCAAAGGGCTAACTACACATTTTCTCGGTAATTTATAGTACCGGTCATTGTTATTCATTCCCTAACGTTCATATTCGGTTCTGCCTTAAACTTGACACAAAGAGTTTCTTTATTGGCAAATTCTGGAATAAATTTTGTCAGCTCTCTTAGCTGAATCTCACACTTTCCCACTATTTTACCCATCTGTTTTATATTCAAAAACTCCTTTCTTTTTTGGTTGTTATGGTAGTACATAAAGTAAAAATTTTGAAATTCTCTCAAAAAATCAACCCCAAATCAGTTGTGACCCAAATAAGACTAATATATCCATTTATTCTGCCAACAAGTGACTGCACTATTCTGCAACAACCTTACAGTCACTCACAATTTATCATCATTTGCAATTCTTATATTCTACAGATTTTATTATACTTATCTTAACCATCTACTCGCCACTACGACATCATATGTTTTTGAGAAAGATACACACCCCAAATGTTTAGCTTCCTTAATCAAATTTAACACACCGACCCCTCATTTTTTAAAATTATATCACTCTAGTCACCGATATCTTAAGTTAATTATCATCAAAAAATTTTATTTTTTTAGGCCATCACAGCCATAATTTTATTTTGTCGTTGATTCTCTAAATTTCAAACCTTGGTTTCCCTATTAATCTGAATGTCTATATACTCAAATTTTTCAATCATTCCTAATATCTACAAACCTCAAATCTTTATCTCACTGCTTAAAGTCTACAGAACTTTAAACTTTGGCTCTGATACCACTCAACTATGACACCTTCTTCCATATATAATTCTAAATACAAAGTCATTCTCACATTAACTATATAATGCTATACTATTATTACATAAGTCCTAAATAGTTATAATTGTCAATAATCTTTATATATACAAAGTTACACATATTACAACTGCTCATCACTCAACTACACTATTAGTTACATGTACCCTATAATTTCATCTACGCCTAACTAACCTCGCACGCGTCCTTTGTCACTAGAAACGTGCTATTCTTTGAAAAATAATTTTTTTTATAATAAACGGTGAGATACAATCTCAGAAATTAAATCATGCAAGTTTCACATGTCGAAGCGGTACAGAAAATAAATGCTTAAATAGATCAATACATTTTCAAATTTTTCAATTAAATATAAATTAATTCATATTACAAACATTTTCAAAATAGCTCAGTTAGTATGTATCACATGCACCTATGGTGATCCAAATCTAGAACATAATTAAGTGTTCCGTATATAGTGGATATTTTTCATTTTAATATAATAGAAATGTACATTGCGCGTTAAACAAAATTCTTACAAGCTCATAAGTCCTGCATTTGAAATGAGACTCGGCTAGGTCAAAATAGATATTAACTAACGACTCGAGCCATAAAAATGCATTTTCATTCATAAATTTCATATATCGACAATATTTTCCATATTCATTTCATAAATGCGATATTGGCAAACAAACTCGGCCTACCGAAAATCACAACTAGTCCAATTTTTCGCCGAGATTTAATCTTGATTCAACAATACATCATCTCAAGTCTATAACTAACATCAATATAAATCTATATATATATTTATTACCACAACTTTCTTCCATTCTTTTCTCAACCATTTCAAATTTTCACCAATTTAAACCATTATATACACATTAACACAATATCTATTTCTAATTTCCTAACTACAATTTAGCATTAATAGCATAAATTCTAGTAATATACTACTCACGCTAAACACAAAATAATAAAATTCTAATTAAGAAAAATTTGAAAACTTACCAAATTTTATTTTTCTTCTTATTTTCTTCTATTCCTTCTTTCTTTTCTTTTTTCTCTCTTTTTTCTTTCCTTCTTTTTCTTTTCTTTTCTTCTTTTCCTTCTTCTTCCTCACGGTTTCCCTTCTTTCCCTCTTTTCTTCTTTTTCCCTTCCCTTTTTTATCACATGCACGTTTCCTCCTCTCTTTGCCAATTTGAAAACACTAAATTGGTTAATTTAATTAATTAGACACATAGATAGCTTGAATTAATTTAAATCAATCCAATGGCCCAATTTATGCCACCATATTCTCCACTTATCTTGGCTCATATTCATCTTTATCTAAAACTACAAAACATGATTAAGATTGTGTCAAATGGATGGATGAGATTAAAGCAAATTAATGGCCAAGATTTCATGATAATTTAAATGGGCCAAATTTGTGTTTTGGGCCTAACTATTCCATACCCAAAATTAATAATTTATATGGGCCTAATTTATATTTAGGCCTAACTATTCATTATCTAAAATTAAAATTAATCTAAGTACTATTTTATCAGCCCAAAGTCCAAATAAAGTCCAAAAATTAATTCAAGCACTAATTTCTTAATCGAAAATTCAATTTTAACTCAATTTTATGAAATTAAATTTGAGCCTAAAAAATAACACTATTTTGAGTCCAAAATTTAATTATTCACTCAAAAATTTTATGTTACATGAAAGTTTAGTTAAATAAATAACATCAAATTATTCAATTAAATTTCATAAATATTGTAGATGCTACAGTTACAAATTTCTAAGATTACGGGCGTTACATATCTAAATACTAAAAGAGACAACACCCTACGTGGAAGTATCTCGGACATACTACGCATGTGAGACATTGCACTCTACTTACAATCACCGACCCCTTAGACCATGCTTTGATACCACTTTGTCACACACTGAAAATCGATATCGTGACGGCATAGAGGTAGGGATATCCTACCCCAATAAGCCTTAGATAAATACAAATCATATGCATGAACTCATACATATATGCTAAGGGTTTCATACCCATTAATACTATGCCAAACATATACCATGATACTCATATACAAAAGAGTATATGTACAATACCAATATACATAGAAATATACAAAAGTCACACTGATAATGTGTATACATTATTGGGCGTCATGCTTAATGTACAAAACAAACAAAAACATTAATTCCCTAGGTGACTATATGGAGAATTTGGAATCCCAATGTTCTTCACAAACATCTCTTAGAATCCTCGTTTATAAGTGGGTTCTGTAATCACTGAAAACTGTAGTAGGGTGAGTTTTTGGAAAAAAACTCAGTGAGAGATACTGAAACCATAAAAAAATAATAAATTTTAAATAAATTCAATTTCGACATGAAATATGTTTAAAGTCAAAATCAATTTTGTATATAAACTATACTAACAGGACATCCACTGCATGCTATTATGATTCAAGAATTATAGTTTTAAAGAGTCAAGTGAAAACAGAAAAGTATCCAAGGATGTGTACAAATTTCAGGTCAGATATTAGACTGCCTTTTGCCCCCTACTTCTCACATGTACCAGTACCTCTATAAAACACAAATCAAAATGTACTTTCAGAGCACATAAATTTTTCCTCTTATGTCTCCCACTTAGGGTTAAGTAAAAATTAAAATAACAGCTAACATAAGGTCAGAAACATAAAAATCAGAAATAAAACACAATGGCTGCCTTCTTGCCTCAAAATCAATATCTCAATAACTCCTTCACAACAATATATATATATATATATATATATCAAAGTAAATCTCATATTTCATATAAAATATAATGTAAATCAATTTATTTTCTATGAATTTGACAATTAATGCTCAATAAATACTTTAAACTTAGATAGAAATAAGTTAAAGAATAAATATTCACTCACAGGTGTCGCTTAAAATCGAATAGAAGCCGAATCACTATGGGCTGGATGGCCACTCCCTTGGCATATCTATAATACATTTATACTAATTAGCAATATAATAATTGAAGTGCACATGTTTAAAGTTAACTACGACATTGATATGTAACAAGGTTACCCCCCCTCCCCCTTTTTGAATTTTATTTTCTTCTACAATCCGAATTTAATGATTAGTACTAGAGGTGTCGATTATGTTTAACTCACTATTATAATCAATTCCGCACGATAACACATCATTTCAAAATCTAAAATAAGCGCGAACGTTATTGCCACTATTTTTATTTTCTGACAAAATTTAATTTCGCATAGTCTAACAACTAATCGATTAAATTCTAGCCTAAACAAGTATAATTAAAAAAAATTTCTTTTATAAATAGTGATTTTCCTAATAAACAGTAACTATTATCGAAAAATAATTTAAAATACAAAAATACGATAGTAACGATGCTGAGAATCATATCGAAGGGTCCTAAGATGTCCAAATTACAAGTAATCGCGAAAAGCCCTAATTTATAAATAGTGACTCTACTCTCCTCCCTGCTTAATCGTTAACCAAATCGCTCAAACAAGGTATCTACAGTGTAACCCATGTCAAGTATGTGTAATTTGCAATAAGAAACAAAACTTTAATCAGTTATAAAATGAGTAATTTGGAAAAAGTTAAAGAAAAATTAAAAAGGAAAGAAAATGGAACTCACGGGAAAAAGAAGAAGAAATGAGTTATTTTTGCTTTTTGCCAATCTCAAATACAAATTAAAATATGAATAAATGACTCATTTGCCTTTGAAAAAATTAAAAAAGAATGAAGATAAATGAAGATAAATGAAATTGAAAAGGGTAAATATATTATTTTTTGTCTTCCTACATATATGTTGTGTTCTAGACTTTAATTCTCTCTCATCTGACCTCGGATTTGATTCAAATTTAATTTATATTGATCGTCTTTGAGTCATTTTTCAGTAGCAACAAACCATTCATCAATCAAATTTTTCAATTAATGCCAGTTTTTTCTAAACTTAATAAATTATTATCAAATCACTTCTAATAGCTAAATAAACATTAATACAGAGTTATTAGTTTGATTTTTAACACTCTAACATAAAATTTATAAAATGACAAAATTGTCTCTCGTCTATAAAATGACTAAAATGTTATTGATTTCAATTTTGAGGTATTGCAACGATCTAGATACATTACTACCAGAGTGGGAACTTAGTGCTAGGTTGATGCACACATTGTGTCAGCCCTTTGCTTGAGCACCCACTTGGCACTAAATAGGCACAAAGACACTGTATCAACATCTTTGAAAGTCCGCTCCAATTGTAGGTGGGCGATATGTTGGTTTTGAGACATTGCAATTCATCCTTCTGCTGTTCAAGCCACAAGTTGGCGATAGCAGTTGGTGACAGCTGATGACAAGCTTCTATTTTCTTATCTTTCTATCCTTGATTTGTGCACAAGCCTCCAATAAATGTAGTCTTGACATGCAATCTCTGTCGAGTATTATAACTTGCATCAACATCCTGTTTTAGATATAGAATATGTCAATTCAATTAGTTCCTAACAAAAAACATATGAATTAGTTTGTCTTATAAGATTTATAACCTTGTATGAATATGAAATTTTAGAAGTGTATAGAATTCAATTCAATCTAATTAATTAATTAATTAAATTATTTTTTTAAGTAGATTTGGTGGATTGATAAAATCTAAGAAAAAAAATTGAAATCCGTTCTCAATAGAACCATTTGTTTAATTTGCAAATTCGATTCAATTCATAAAAATAATTTAACAAAAGTTTAAATATAATATATTATTATAACTCAATTTAGTTAACTTAGTTTAAAAAATAAAATATTTGTCACTAATATATGATTGGTACATCAAGTTTAAATACATTTATCCACACCCTAATATTACTGAGATTACTTATATATATATATATATATATATACAAGTTTAAATACATTTACCCACACCCTAATATTATTGAGATTACTTATATATATATATATATATAAGAATAAAATTGTGTTGTTCCATTGATTTAGTTCCGCCATTTTTATTTTAAATGTATTAATTATAAAAAGAGCTCGATGTAGGTGTGGTCATGAGGGACCTTACAGTGGGCATACGTTGCCGCAAGACCATAGTAGGCCATGTGAGCAGTCTCTGTTGATCGTACGTGTATTCCACGCAAGGCCTAATGACAACCGTGAGCCACTACCACCCAAGCCACTTTTCCAATTATTTTTAAAAGCAAAATTTGGGGGAAGAGAAAAGATAATTTTTAGAATTACACTTTTATCCTACACGAGCGAACTTTAATGTTAAGAAGTAACTGTACGAGAGAGCAGATTGATATCTGAGAAAAACATTGAAGAGGCTGTTAAAGATTGTCAAAACTAATAGAAAAACTAAATTAACCAAGTTGTATTTTTAGAAGTTTTGGTATTAATTGTTTTAGAAATCAAACAACTAACTTACATTTAGAAAGTTAATGTCCATATAATCTTGTTAACGTATGGATGCAAAAGCATGCTCTGTCTTGCAAGTAAACCTGTTATCCACGACATTTAATTTAATTCCAAATATTACAAATAAAGAATCAACTTAAAACTATATTATCATCTCTTTTTCAACAACTTTTGATAAGTGCTTTCTAAGTACTGGCTATACACAACTATCAAACCAATTAAAATGATATTGATCGAAATTGTAGCAAATTCTTCGATGGTCACATGGGAAAATTTGTCTCTCCAGCTATATTGTACCGATTAACAGCCACAGAAACCACCCCATTAACTGCTTTGTTAGTCTCCACAACCACCACTTTATTAGTAACATTGGTCACTCCATGAGCTACAAACCCAGCTGTAGACAAACCTTTAGAATATAATGCATATTGAAAATGAGTAATCCGATCAGGAAATACCAAAATTGGAGAAAAACCAGCTACCCATTTGGTCCCATTCCGGGCTACCGACATTTTTCCGGCTGTCGATTTCAATCTCATTCCGTTCACATTATTTCGGTCAATCACCACTTGATCAATGTCACCAAAATCTCCATCTAATTTTATAATTGGAACATTATTTTTAGGGTTCCCATTAAACTTATTTTCCACAATATTTAATCCCAACATTCGACCTTTAATCGATTTTATAACTATATTAGCATCTCCTAAGAAAAATCCATTTGTAATGTGAACTTGAACCGGATCTTCCAAGACTATTCCTGTGTAATCTAAGTAACAATTGTCTATTCTGGTCACTGTAGTATCTGCTACTTTTACTAAAATTCCTATGCTACCAAAACTCGTTGCCTTGTTATAACAATGTACCCCAGTGACAATATTTGCCTGACCTCTCAGTACAATTGCGATGGCTGCGGAGAAAATTGCAACATCGGTGATCGCATTATCGTTGCTCGCAATATCGATGGCGATGCCGGCATAATCTTTCTCTGCAGGGTCTCCACCAACTGTTGAACTTTGCCCTTGAAAGCAGCTTGATATGAAGTTTTCATGGCCTTTTTGTACTATAATTCCTTGGGTTGGGAAATGAATAAAGAAGCAGTTGGTTGTCCGAATTCGAGCTGAATCAATAATGGAAATTCCTCCTCCTCGATTGCTTGAATCGAAGAGGATGTCACGAATGGTGATATCTTCATAGTAGATTGCAGTATTTTGGACGTCTTTTTTCACATTGGTGATCAAAATCCTAGGAATTCTGATGGAGTGTGATGGATTCTGCTGCTGGGAAATTGGTGCCCATAATTCAATGAGATGTCGATCACCTGGAAAAGTATTTGATGCACGTAGAGTTCCTCCTTGTACCTATATTTCATTCACTGGTGAAATTCAGTGAAAAATTAATTACGTGAAATAATCATGCTGTAAAATGAATAAATATATATATATATATATCAATTGATTAAACAATTAATGATTTCAAATACTAGTCAATTCAAGAAACAAATGAACACTGTTGCACCTCATTATATGAACCGGCTGTTATATGAATTTTGTATATATAGTTATAATTTTTTTCACTGATTTTTTTTTTAATTTTCCTAATAATTTTTATTGTGAAAATATTATAATATACTAATAGTGTATTTGTTTAAATTAATTTAAATTTAGTATTATTAAAATTTGTGAACATGAATTAGAATGTAATATATAAATAGATAAAAAATAAAATAAAATAAAAAACGAAATGAGGATCCCGTTAAATTTATAGGGAATGGATTGTAAAATGAGAGTTAAAATTAAAAATGGGGTGAAGGATAGACTATCCTACTCTATTGTCAATCCTAATTATAATGTTGTAATTTATAATTTATATATTTTTATTATAATTTTAAAATATTTTATTATAATATTTAATTTATACATATTTTATTTAACAAATATAAAAAAAATTAATACAATTACCATAAAAACTTAAAAATTATAATAAAAATATTTAAAGATCGTAAAATACAGTGACTGCATTGTAGGATGGCCACTTTTTATTAGTAATAGTTATTCTCTCTTTTCACTTTTACTTTTTATTAAATTAGGATAGAGTAATCAATAATAATAATAAACAACGCTCTTTTTACCAATACAATTCAAAAAGCAGTAAATGGACATTATCCACTTCTATTCCATGGTCAGAGTTCACACTCTAAATGAAATAATAAAATTAAAAACATTCAAATTTTAAAAATATTTTATAAATTAAAAACTAAAACATTTAAATTTAAATTTTTAATTAAAAATATAAGAAAAAATACAAATTAAAAATTAATATATGAATTAAAAGAAAAAAAAAAAAAGTTGTGAGGCTTGGTAGGTCAGTGTACGGGAATGTTGTTTCCGAAATATTAGAACAATGCATATTGGAGTTTTGGTACTTTGCGGTGTGTTGGTCTCTTTCTTCCGTGCATGGGATGGGAATATGCATCGCATTCCCACATGCAAAGTAGCAAAACTCCTAGTCTCTTTTCGAAATCCTTCCAAGAAGGTTATAAAAATTCAAATAAAAGCTTTCTATGTGAAGAGTAGTAAGCTATACAATACAAATATGTCCAACTGTTTCATAACTAATACATCAAAATTTATAAATTCTTATATGAACTTGAGAAATAACATCTTTATGTTTTTAAGGTAAATTCTCTTGATCACATAGTTTAGATCTGAATTTTAGTAAATTCAGATGCCTAAATTTGTGCATGTAAAGAAAGAGAGAAATTAAGGAGAGGGACAAACCACAAGATTGCCACAACCAGCAGGAAACCTAATGGGTTTGCTGATTGTATAGTTTCCAACTTGTAAATCAACAATAACACCGCCCAAATCCTTGACACCATGCAATAATTCAAGCCCACTTTGCAATTGTAAAGCATCGTTCAGGGCTAGCAATATTGCATCACAGCTTTCTTTTGCCCCAGTTGGGTCCGCTCCATACCCAATTGGATAAAACACTCTCCCATTCTGCATTCATTCATAATATCATAATCTGTCAAACTTCTTTTCATAAAGTTCATGTCACACAAACATTAGATTTATAACACAAATAAAGAATTATGTATAATACGAGTCACAGCATACATTTTTTGTGGTAGTAGCAGGCGCAGCGAGCAAGCGTGATGGGGCGTTTGGGATAGGACTAAAGGCAGCTGCTTGACGCTTTGCTATTAACTTGGTTAGCTTGTTTTCTTCTATGATTGAAGAAGAAGTATCTTGTACCAATAAACATAAGATGAAGCAGAAACTTAAGAAAATAATGTTTTATTGTTTTATTTTTTATTTTTTATTTTTTATTTTTACGGTAATTAAGATTTTTACTGGGTGTAAAAGTTTTGAAAGAGAGGGATGAGGAGAGTGTCTGGTTAAACTTCTTTTTTTTTTCTATTTTTTTTTTGTTTTTGTTTTTGTGTCTAATATATTTGAAGCTTTGAAGGAAGGTGTGGACTAGGTCTTGGGTTACTCTTGGTCTAGGTGTTTGTGAGACCTATATAAGTGCTCCACCATAAATGAAAAGGCAAAGATATTATAATGCAAAATGTAAACATGACAAATGGCAAAAAAGAAGAAACTCATATATGAAGTAAATGCAGTGTTTGCATTGTAATGCAGAAGCCAAATATGAAGTGATGATATATACTGTAATGCGAAAAAGAAGATGGAGAATCAAGAATGAATAAAAGAAAGTAGGGGAGGGTTGGAAAATAAATAATTATATAAAAGTTTCTAAATCTAAATATATATATATATGAAAATATTTATAAGAATATATATATACATATATATATATATATATGAAAAACATTTTTAAGAATATATATGAAAAATATTTATAAGAATACGTCCTTATTATTTTTTTTTTGATACTATTCATAAAATTAGGTGTGTATATTAATTTTTATTTTATTTTTTTTAGTTACTAGCATGGTTAATTGATTTTAAAATGAATGTGTTCTATAATAACGTAATAAGTATTTCATATATAATAAGATTTTTTTTTATAAAAAAAAAAAAAAAAAATTATCCATCTAGTTTAAAAAAATACACGTAAATTGTTTGTTGTATTTCTAGAATTAATCTCATATATCTATTTCTGTTAATGTCAGTTGAGCGATGTGGGAATAGTATCGTTGGTACAAATATGAAAAGAGTATTTTAAAATATTCAAAATTCTATATGGGATAAATACGAAACTTTTGAATGATAATAATAATAATAAATTGACAAGTCAATAAGGAGAATATCACACGTGCACAAGGCAAGATAACCCAAGCCAATTTAAGCCAACATATGGCATACAAAGAAACATAAATACCACCCATTTGAGCATTTTGAGCCTCTCTCCAAGTGGGAGATAAGGCTACTTTTTGATTTGACGCATATTTGGTCTCTTATGTTGTTTTAAATCTGTGCATTGATAGTAGTGGTGTAAATCAGCCGTGCGAGGCTATCATACCTCGAATTTTGTTGGTCCAAATGTTTCGTCTCGTGCCGGCTTCTGCACCTATAATAAACGTGTCGTGCTGATTCAAAAGAAAAAATGGTTTAAGTCTAGTACAGCAGGTTCGGTCTGGCCTAATACAAAGAATCAAATCTAGACATAAATCTTTATTTTAGTTAAAACTCAACGTTGAAGTTGTATCAAATATCTCCTTTACCAGCACTTTATCGTAGCTTTTTTTTTTAAATATTACCTAATGTCTTTACATAGTAATATTTTATTAAAAAAAAAAGTTCAATTGACTACTCAATAGTAACATTCTATTTGCTATTACATTTTACCTTTAATATGTAGCATATTGTAAATGCTATGGTTAATTTTTAATACTATAGCACTTTAAAAATGTTACAAATTTATGTAACATTTAGTATTGTTTCTACAGTAGCATTTATAAGTGCTATGTATAATATTTAATAACATGACATTTTATAAAAGCTACAATATAAACATTAATTTATTGGAGGAAAAATATTTAGCAGAAAAATTATCTCTACCGCCAAATGGAAAAAAGAAAAAAGGCTCCAATATTAATTTTAATAGCAATTCCCCAAATGAAAAATAAAAAGCTCCAAAATTATATCTCCTTCGACGTTAAAAACTAAACTTTCAAAACTCTTGTTTTCTTCTCTCCTCGCTATCCATACACCAAAGTAAAACCCAGAATCCTAATCTCTCAAAATTTCCCTAGAAATCAAATCACCCAACTATCCCCTTTAGCTTGTTGAGCAATTGCATGTTCAAATGGCTTGAGTTTGACAGAAGAAACTGATGGATTTTGATTTCCCCAAATATGACTTGAGGAAAGTAATTCACAAAATTGCTTTTGGGTTTTTTTAAATTTGGTTATAATATATTGTTTTATCATCTTTTATATTTAAAAAGAAGTAGTTTTGGTTAATATTTGGCTTGGTTTTGATATTAAAAAAACAATAGTGCCTCCAAATTGAAGAAGACCCACCTACCCTACAACTCTAGCATATGTGCCAATTGCATATTGATCCACTTTTGCAACCGCACCAACTATCAGGTTTGTATTTATGCGTTTATATTAGTTACTAGTGTAGAGTTTGCATGAGGTGTTATTTCTTTTTGTTATTTAATGAAGTTTTGTTTGATTTTGGTTTACTAATATTTATTATTTGATTTTGTTGGATGCAATTATGAATTTGTAAAGTTAAAGTTTGTGATAATTTTTTTTTTTGGTTGATTTATATATGGAATTTTGATTTGGCTTTTGAAAATTACTTCAATGAGGTGGGTACAAAAAGGAGTTAACATATGTACCAGGAAAATTTTTATCCTGTGGTATCATGATGATGAACAAAGAGTGGCTACATCTTAACAGGCAATGAAAAATATTTTTATTGCCTATTGTGTTATAAATACATTATTAATATGCATTTAGCATTTGATTTGGTAGACCCACATATGAATTCACGAAAGCCGCTTGGAACTTTGTGAAGATGGTTGAAAGGAATACTAGTTATCCTGAAGAGATTTTGGGCCATTTTGGGCCCATGTAAAGACTGTTGAAATTTAAGTCATCGAAATATTGAGGCAGTTTATGAGCACTTGATCATAAAGTGTATGGATCTGACATACACAATTTGGTTTCATTATGGGGAACAACGAACAGTAAATGGAAGATACATATAATTTATTTTCAGCTGGATGCATGGAAGATGAAGATGTGGTACCTTCAGAAGAGAGAAGAAGCGAAGAATTCACATAATCATTGAAAGATGCGGAAACACCTTTATACCCAGGTTGCACCAAATACACAAAATTGTCAGCCATGGTAGCTTTATACAAACACAAAGCAGTAAATAAATGGTCTGATAAGAGTTCTGATGGACTTTTTTAGATGTTGCATGACATATTGCCAGTGGATAATGAACTTCTCAGCTCCGTTTACTTGGTGAGAAAATTTTTGAAGACATTTGATTTAGGTTATGAGAAGATTCAAGCATGTGTGAATGATTATTGCTTGTTTAGAAATGACAAGGAGGAAGTGGATTGTTGTCCAAAATATGGTTCTTCAAGATGAAGGGTAGATAAACACTCAAATAAAATATAAAAAAAAGGTGTTCCAACTAAAGTTTTTAGATAAATTCCAATGATACCAAGTTTAGAAGAATGTTTAGGTCTCAAAAATTGACAGAAGACTTACGGTGGCACGTTGCTCGTAAATGTGAGGATAGAAAAATGCGTCATCCTGTGGATTCTTTAGCGTGGGATTTGGTTAATGAAAAATAGTCTTCATTCTCAAATGAGCCACGAAATCTTAGTCTAGGTCTTGCTACTGATGGATTCAATCCATTTCTAATTTAAGCACTGCATATAATTGTTGGCCTGTGATGCTTGTCACCTACAATTTAACACCTTGATTATGCATGAGAAGAGAAAATATCATGTTGACTTTACTGATTTCGGGGCCTAAATTGTTGGTTATATGCCCTAGATCCAATAGGGACAAAAATGTAATTATACATTATTGTATTGATTAATAAAATTGGC
>JAXCLQ010039404.1:0-13308 GCA_035584115.1 Cedrela odorata | reverse complement strand
ATGTATATATACACATATGTGTACATATACATATTTATACATGTATTTATATACATACACATATGTATGTGTATACATATATTTATACATATATGTTGTTGTTACATGTATACACATATGTATTATATATATGTGTATAAATGTAACAACAACATAATACATATGCATATATATATATAATATGTATATATACATGTGTATACATGTAACAACAACATAATACATATGTATTTGTGTACATATGTGTATACATATACATATAGGTACATATGTACACATATACATATATGTATACATATACATGTATACATGAAACATATGTATATATGTATATGTATATATACACATATGTGTGCATATATATATGTATACATGTATTCATATACATATTTGTATGTAAAATACTTACACATAAATATATGTATACATACACATATGTGTACATATGTATATCTATGTATACATGTAACGACATATATATGTATTCGTATATATATATATATATATATATGTATATGTGTATATGTATACATATGTAATCTTTGTGTTCATGTATGTATTATAAATAAAAAAAATCTATCATTCTTAATCTTTATAATACTTAATAAAATAAATAAGGTATATGTAATTTTAATTAATATAACAATAATATAAAAATAATAAAATTTTGATATTAAAACTAATGTAATATTAAAAATATAATAATACAAGAAAAGTCTATAAATAATATAGAGAAATTGAAATAAAATGCGTACAACAGGATTTGAATATATACCAAAGGTTTAGAAGACTTCTGTCCTATTCATTAGATAATGGACGATTTTCATTCCGAATTTTCACATTTTTCTTTCCTATATCTTGTTCAAAAAATATATATAATATGTAATAGAATTTCAAGACTTTCGTATTCAATTCAGCGATGTATACATATGTTTATCTATGCACAAGTATACATTTATATACATATAGATATGTATATCTATGGATACATGTATACATACACATATGTATACATACATGTGTGTATATGTGTACATACACACATGTGTATGTGTATAAATACACGTATGTATATGTATATGATTGCATGCTTGTGCATGTGTTACAGAATTGATCCGTGGATTTAGATATGATTGTCCTTCTGCTCGATCAAGTACGTAGCTTTGGATATGAACTGTTCCTCTGTTTAGTCAAGTGCATAGCCCTGAACATGGACCAGACAATGATGTTATGCGCATGATATTTACTTATGTATATTTGTATACAATGGTACCTATAATATGTATGAGTGATGAATAGATAAATAACTTTATTGATAATTTTCTTTCCACTCACTAAGTCTCCCCAAAACTTACCCTTCTCCTCACTTCAGTTTTGTAGATTCTTTGTATGATCAAGAAGTATAGCAGTTTTCCTCGAGGGCAACCTAATGGATCAGAATATCAACATATAGTCATTAAGGGTTTTGGATCCACATATGCATAGTTGTGTTTGGTTCGAGCATTATAGCCCTAGTTTGTGTTTTATAATCATTGATTATGTATATGTATTTAATAATGGTTGGTATATATGTATGTCAGGGAGCATAGAGCCAGTTAACGATTTTTGATAAACTAAGTTCATTTTGGTGCATTATAATTATGTATTGATTTGGGTGAAGTCTCATATATATTTGATTAATTTGTATATAACATGTTATAAAGTTTATGTCCTAAGGTTGCTTGGTAATATGAGGTTGAGGAAGATAAGTTATCATTGTCTTTTACTGGTCATATTTTAGGGATTCTAAGATGTGACAATACCATGATAACCTCAAGTTTAAGGATTAATCATACTATCATAACTTAGAAAAATTCCTTAGACACATGGATAACACTCCATATGAGTTCTTAAGTGAGCCAGTTTGATGTATTTATTCTCTAACAAGTACCAACAAATTAGATTAAGTGAATATATTTATTAGTAGCTTATGAGATCAACTAACTTCCCTCTTTAAATAAGTATATATAACATATGTTGATATAATATGGATTTATCAATATTTGAATTTTGAGAATGACGAGATCTTATAAATTAAACTAATGTTAATTCCTTTTATTGTCATTATAAGATATTTATATTATAAGAAGTCAATGTAGATAAAATTTATAAATAAATTATTAATTTTATTAATCAATGTAATAATATATAATTAAATATTTATTTCTATTTGATGTAAGGCATATAACCAACTTGTTAGTACCAAAAAACCTTAAGTTGAACCCTAATTAAACTTGAACCCCCAATAAGCTCATTGGGTGATTCAACTCAATCAGGTTCAAGTCCTTACCTCTCGTTGTGAAATACATAAATGTTATCATATATATAATATGTGAAATATTATCAACAAACTACACAATAATTGCTAAGATTCAAAGAGAAATCATCAACTTTCGAATAAAATTAAGCTTTCCATTAGAATTCTTAACTTAAGGAACTTCTGAAATTTAATGAATAAATTAAGAAACTTAATAGAGCATGTAAGAAATAGAGTGAAGATATTTATTGTATTGTAATTTTATATTTTAAATTAAGAGAAATATTATATGAAGAAAATTTTCATCCTATGACATATAATGTAATATTCATCAAATAGATAATAAAATTTTTAATATAATGTATAAATTATTTCACAATTGCCACGTTATTTATTTATGATGAAAAAAATTTTAATTAAATTAAATTAATAAGCATACAAAAGAGTACACACTTTTATTAAAAACTTGCTGTCTTAATGTATTTTACAAAGGATATTATTGTGTCAATTTTTCACCCTACATTTTTTAAATGAGACAAATATAACCTAATATTTGGTTTAAAGAATTATGTACATTTTCGTTGAATCTTAAAGAGAGAAATGTAATTTCTCTCTCTTAAATCAAAGTTGAAGATTAAGGAATTATGAATGGCGGGAAGCTTAGAGAGATATTTTATGGCATAACATATCTATAATCATTTCTTTAAGCTTTTTGTTAAAATACTATAATAATGTATAATATTTACGGTATAACTAATGTTTTAAAGGATGTTTATAAAAATAAATTAAAGAAAAGTTTGTTTTCAAATTATGATTTTAAAAAGTAAATCATTTATTACTATAACTCTTTCATTTCTTCTTAAAATAACTTGTAGAACTTTAATTTTATCAAAAGTGATTTTTAAAATATTTTATCAAAATTATTTTGAACTATCTCAACATTAGTATCAAATAATCAGATTCTTAAATCCTAGATTGTCATGTATATATATATTTTTTAATTTACATAAAAGTCTATATATTCATAATTAAAATTTTAAAATAATTACCATTTATATTGCAAATAAGTGTAGAGGATAATTTTATAGTTGTATACAAGGATAAGAATAAGATGATTTTTAAATTTAAGGTTAGTTTCGGTTCACCATTTTATTTATTAACAATCTTGGGTCATAATTTATTATAAGTTATTAGCACTCTTCCATGCCATTATGTAGTATGGGTAAACTTAAAAAGGCTTCAAGTTTAAAATTATATTTTAATAATAAATATTTTTTTCTTAATTTATGAGGAATTTTTTTATTTTCTTCCTTTTCCATAAATTATCCAAAACTAAGAAGAAGAAGAGAGCCCGTTTGATGGGAGAATGGGAGAAGAAGATAGAGAAAAATATATATATAGAGAGAGAGAAAAAGATAAGGGAGGAGAGAGAAGAGATAAGAGAAAAAAATATAAAAAATTAAATTAATTTTGAAGTATATTTGTATTTTTTTTACCCTTTTATAAGGATAATAGATTAATTTTATTGGTCAAATATTATCAATTAGTTTCAATAGTTAAAGCTATTTATGTGGGATGCTGATAAGTTATTGTAAATCATGAACGATTTTAAAGATTGTCAATAAATAAAGGGGTGAATCGAAATTAACCCTTAAATTTAAAATTGTTTAAAGACGTAGAATTTACGTACTTGGAACACTGGATCCAAAGTGCCCTTTAAAGATTAAACAATGAGACTCAAAGATGTACCCCTGAACCGAAAGTCAAAACTTTAAATAAAAATAACCATTACCACGCCCTATTTTT
Source organism: Cedrela odorata (assembly GCA_035584115.1). Classification (NCBI taxonomy): domain Eukaryota; kingdom Viridiplantae; phylum Streptophyta; class Magnoliopsida; order Sapindales; family Meliaceae; genus Cedrela; species Cedrela odorata. The sequence continues at coordinate 9,206 of JAXCLQ010039404.1, read as the reverse complement.
CATTTCTTCCACGACCCTTTCTTTCTTATCAATCCAATTAACTCCTTTACTCTCTGTTGGAAAAAAAAAACTGACCTGAAAATAACAATATTACTAACACAAACCGTAGGGTCAACCCTAACTGGACCCGAATCCAATAAGCCCGTCAGGTGAATCAGGTTCAGGTCTTTCTCTCGTTGCGTGCTATAGCTGTTCGCTTACTCTTTTCAGAGCCCTTTTGTTTCTCTCAGTTTCTTCGGAGTTTTTATTCTCTTTGGCTAATGTTTTGTGATTTTGAGTATAGTATTTTTTTTGAAGCAAAAATGGAGGTGGGTAGGTACAATTCTGTGGAAAAGAGGATGTGGGCATGCTCTCTTATGGAGTCTTTGTTGGCTGAGACTTTTTTCTCTGCTTCAAAGTCTATTGCTTCTCTTGCTGGTATGTTTTGCCTTTTCCTTTTAGCCCTCATGTTTACAAGTTGCAAAATTTTTATTTAATCTTCTCCTTTATAGCTTTTATAAGTGTTTTTCTTTATGGAACATTTGTGGGTACATTCTAGTTTTATTAAAGTTAGAATTTTGCTTTTTGTGCTGTGTATTTGTTCTTGACATAAAACATGTTTCTTACTGCCTAATTGAAAGCATATAAGTTTGAAGTGTTTGGATTATATCCATTGGTACTTGGTAACTAATAGTTATCAATGACTTACGTGTGCTTGGCGGATAGCGATTCTATCCTGCAACAAATGGTAGATTGAAAGCGACACCAACTCAATATATACCCATATAGTAGTTTATGACTTTATGGTTATTGTTATAAAGTTTTCAATATAGCTTTGTGGAACGATTTGCTTTTGTCTAGTGATATTTTAGACTGACTGCTGGGTCATTGCCATCTTGTTCTGTTCACTTATGTTAAGATTTATTAACTAACTAGTGGTTTTGTTAAGAATTTCTACTACGTGTCAACTTTTTAATGGTATAAGATTTTAATTACTTCCTTTTGTCTGGCTTTTATGGAGTTGCCTGAATTGTTTATGATATGAGACATCTTGGAGAAATGAAGTTTTTCTGTATATAATTCGGCTGCAGGGTGGATATAGTATTGTATTTAATGAATTTAGGCTGTTCTTGCTAATTGGATGTAACATAAAGCTGTTATTGTTTGTAATCCAGCAATACCACTCTGCTCTAATTAACCTGTTATGATCGTTACAGATTTCTTTACGTTGCTACTTGAGAGGCCATACTATTTTTGGTTTTTAGCTGGGTTTAGCATATGATAGTGCCTTTTAAGGTCTTTAGTTTTAAGTGAGCATTCCTTTGCACTTTCTGGCATTTGCAATGTTTGCTCTTTCCCATGTTTTATGTTTAAAATGATATCATTCGTCTTTTGATAAGAAAACTCTATCATCCATGTACTTTCCTGCTCTGTTCAATTGGAAGAAAAATTTTGATCTAAGAAATTGGTGAATACTGTAAGAACCCCTGATAGAACCGTGCCTTCCAATAGAAAAAGCCATACCATGTTGGGCTATCAATTTACATGGGGACTTTTGCTAAATTTCATGTGCTTCTATGCTAATGTTGCAGAACAAAATGCAAAGCTGGTGAAGCCATTTTAGCCGCCAAGATTGCGGCATAGCATTCACAATTTCGTTTATTTTTTCATTGCATATAACTTGCTCTCTTTTCATTTCCATCGCAGTGAGATATTGAATTGAGTATTGCATTCATTTCTCTTATTTCTTATCTGTTTCAAAAGACTTTTAACATACCAATTTATTGACCCATGTTTTCACCTGTACAATGATTCTTTGTAGATCGATATTTTATTCTGTTGTCAATTGGGTGTTCTCAATGGAATGTCTAGCAATGTGTACTTATCTTCCACACTAATTGTGTCAAGCCAGATTTCAATAATGAAGAAAACATTCCATTTTATATCTGTATGAATTAACTTATAGAATCAGTGTTAGTGAATGTTGAGTAGAAAGGATCTCTATTCAATGTCATGTACAAGGAAACAACTTGTTTATCTTTTGTGTTTAAGCTCTGTTTCTAACAAGTTCTGGTCTGTTTCAGACAGTATCACTGCTTAATGAAATCAATGGGTTACCTAAATTGACTGCAATCGATGAGATGTAATAATGCATTTCCAGTTCTTCATCTTAATTTAAGAGTATTGCTGTTGAAGCTTAAATTCAATCAATTATAGCGGTGGATATAACTCCTTTTGCAGTTTTTCTATACATGCAACTTCACAAAACAAAACGCCCTGATCTGGATGTCAAAGATGCTAGTGAAACTGAAGATGATGACGATGAGGATGAGGATAATGCAGATGATCAAGATGATGACGATGACGAGGATAATGATGCAGGTGATGAGGATTTCTCTGGTGAAGGGGAGGAAGGGGATCCGGAAGATGATCCTGAGGCCAATGGTGATGGAGGGAGCGATGATGATGCGGACAATGTTGACGATGATGGTGATGAAAATGATCCTGATGAAGATGGAGAGGATGATGAGGATGATGTTTCCCAACCACCTGCTAAGAAGAGGAAGTGAAAAGTAACAGCTCCTCATCTAGCTTGGACTTGTTTGTTTACCTGAGGAGGCTTTGGTGGGAGGATGGATCCGTTTACCTATCTGCATAGAGTAGGCAAACTTGAGCTTTTCCAGTATTTGTCAATGTTATTGCTGATTATTCCAGATATATATCTCTTTGTGTATACTGCTGCGATTTCAATTACATCAGTAGAAGTTGGAAGGCTTTTTGCTCAGATACCAATCAAAGTAGGCATTTACTTCTACTTCTACGAGGACTTGAGCACCTCTCATCCAATGTTACCCTCGCATCAGAAAATTTAAAATCTTTTAAACAAAAATTAAAGCTCTAACTTCAAATTTTAAAACATTTTAAATATTCATAACAAAATTTAAGACTATAACACAATTTAAAATCTTAGACATATGTAATAAATCCCGTTATATAAATATGCAATCACAGTTGTTTCCGTAAACGTTTAACTACTCTTATTGTATTGACCAGGTTTTTAGGCTCTAACTTAAAAATCTAAAACATTTTAAATATCCATATATAACATATGGATATTTCTGATGCCAGGCGCTTTTATTTATTTATCGAACCAGGAAATCTATTGGCTGCCAATCCAACAATAGTTATATAGATATGGCGTAACAGGAATAATCCATGACATTCCACAATGCAATATTCCAACAGAGATTAAATATTATGTTTAATAAGCAACTGCATAAATATAGAAAATTATATAAGTTTCATGGAAAATGCCACAAAATTGAGAATTTGTTATCAAACTTCATGAAAAACAGTTTCCACAGAAATTATGCTTAGAGGCATGTAGAAAATGTAAGAAAGTCCTGAGGGGCATTATGTGAATCTCTGTTTGTCTAGCGAATTTTGACGGTAAACCTTTTTCCAGAATCCATTAAGATAGTGTACCACATCAATGGCTCTTCATCTGTTATTGCACTGAAAAGATGACCTGCAATAGGTAATGTTACATGAAAGAGCAACTTAGTTGTGTCTCTGAAAACCCTTTATCGCAAGAAATCTCTGATTTACAAATAGTTGAAACTAATAGCTAAAAATCTTGATACCATGGAACGTGTGGAAGATATAAAACAAGAAACATGCAAATGAATAAGTGTTCTCATATTGACATAGATTTTAAACAGTAAGTAGAACTACTTGGGTCTCCAAAGCCTGATTAACCGGAAAAGTTGATTAAGAATGTCATTCATGGCCTTTATGACTAACTAGATGGACATTGTAGGGAATGACTGGAGAGCCAATGTATGTTCGTAAGGTGGTAACCATTGTTAGTTAGTTTGAATAAGAAACACAATGACAGGAGTAAACTAGACAAAAGAAAAAATGAATTCTCTGAAACATCTAGGACAGCAGCACACATTTCACAAAGATTTTCACTTAACCATTGATGAGCTCACTCAGGGCATCCACTTGCAGCATGAATGATGCCATGGGTTCCTAAATCCATATTATACGACAGCAAGGCCCTTAAATTAGTTTTGAAACCTTGAAGAGATGTGAACATATGGGCCACTACAAAGCTCTTACAAACAATCTGATTCAATGTTTCAAAAATGACCAGATATAAATGTCTAAATTGCATATATTTATGACATCGACATTATTTCCCAATACAAACCATTAGTCAGCGTAAAATGCGGGGGTAATAAAAATTACAAGAAAATGAGTGTTGCAATTTCAGAGGAGAATTAAATGACAAGGACAAAATGCAGAGGAGAAACAGAGCACTTGTAAATGTCAATAATATCTAGAACTTAAATAAATAATAAATAAAATGGATGGTGGCTTCCCCAATCATCACTAAAAACTTAGAGCAACATCATATATAGAGCCAAGAAAATCATAAACAAGTTAAATAAACTGCAATCAATGATTAGAGGCTGCAAATGACCGTTGCACACAATGGTCAGAATAAGCAGCGGTTGGTTCGCTTCTAACATTCTTAAACAAGTCACATTAAGTGAAACAATCAAAAAGCGTTATAAGACTTACCTATATGATTTTAATCAAGTTATAAAAGGCAACTATGAGAATCCAAGATCAAAAAAGTATTTTTACTTGGCAGCTAATGTTTATAACTCACCCTCTGACTTATATTTGACATCTAGTGATTCCATCCCATGGTAGATTAAATTTCCCATCACCTCAATCCCAAACACACCCTTTGTATCTTAAAAACAAGAAAGAGAAGGAAAGAAAAAAAATTATTAAACTGCCAACAATTTACAGTTGGTCATCTCTGTTCTTGCCTGAGATCAAAATAAATGGTAAATGGAAGGGGGCTTGATATTCCATTTGATGGTTGATAAAATGCAGAAGAGAAACATGAAATCTTACAAAGAAAGAGACCAAAATTCTTAAGATTTCAGTTTTCCTTTTCCATCAAACGAAGCATACACTAACACATAAACGATCAATGAAACTAAAGCTTCGTAGAATTAGATTGAAACAATTACAAAGCAAACTAAGAGAAGAATCTGCGAAGTCCACAAAGAAAAAGAAGCCAATATCCCCCAAATCAGGGACAAAGACCTATAAGTTCACATATTTTAAAACTCTGATACCAGAGTAAGCATTAGTCTATTCATAAGTACACCTCAAAATAAAAAATACCTTTAAGAACAAAGAAAGAAAGGCCTTTCCAACCCAATTGCAATTACAATTTCAAAAGACATTTAAACAACAAATCAATACTAGCATTAACAAAACATTTGAATACTTCAGAAACTATCCAAAACAAACAATACCCACTATATCAACCAAAAAACTCACCTTTTCGATTAAGGCAGTTTCCCTGCTCGAAAAACAGCAAACTTGGTCATCTCCGAATACTTATAGTCAATTCCATTTTCGTTCAAGAACTCCTCCAGAAGTTTCTTAACCCCCTCAGGATCCCCACTCTCACACTCCACCTCATAACTAGTTCCAAAACTATACTTAGTCTCATCAACCTCCAGCTTCAACCCTTTCCATTCATAAACTTCCCTTACATTCTCAAAACCTCCCAAACAAACCAAACCCACTTGACTCCCCACCTCAAACTCCTCTCTCACTCTCCTCACCACCCTCGACTCGATATCCCACAACTTTGATGGATTCTCAACACAATCTTTCGCAATCACTGGATCTATTTCCTCCTCATCTTCTTCAACCCGACTGACTCCGTCGATTAAAGTGGGCTTAGACTTGAGACTGACGATACAGTGAGAATCTTTACCAAAGAATCGGAGGCGTAAAACGGTGAGTTGAGAGGAGAGAGACGAAGTTGGGGTGTCGAAGAAGAGGTTGTGTTGGTCAAGGGTTTTGACGTGAAAAGGGGAGAGAAGAGAGAGGAGTTGGCCGTGGGCTGCGGAATCTTTTAAGCGTAATTTGACTTCTACTTCCATTAGATTAGGAGGAGGGGAGGCCGATGCGTTGGGTCTTGGAGGACGGGTTTTGATTGGGGAGGAGTTGGAGGAGGGAGGCAGAAGCGGTCGTTGAGGTGGCGGTTGTGCTGGCGGTGACGGGGGATTTGCGGTTTTGTTCGAGTTCTTCTTTGTCTTCGATTTTGACTTCGATTTTGCTTGCTTTTCTTCTCAGCATTTTCTGATGCTATTAGCCAAGTTCTATGGCTTGGCCCCTGAATTTGGAGACTCGCGAGGATTTGGCGATATAAGTGGGCCCAACATTAGCCGTCGGATTGAAAAATAATCTAACGGCTATAACGAATAAAAATAAATATTGAAACAACTAATTATTCGGAAGTTTCATTTGTTTGTTTTAGTAATTCCTGTAAAGGCTAGGCTGCTTAAGATTCGGAATTGTTTTATGTATGTAGCATCAAAGTGACAGACATTTACTGTTTCTGAAGCCCGGTTACTGCACCAAATTGTGGTAATAAATTTTTTATTTAGGAAAAAAAGCGATAAGCATTTAAAAAAAAAATCAAAATGGTTCATTTTTAAGGCCCTACTAATTATAGCTCAATAAAATCTTCTTATATCCTTAACCAAACATGTGACGAAAATACCTCTGAATTCATATTTTGTTTTCTTCTCAAACACAAAATGTACTTTGGAAAACAAAATTAAGATTTTATTGCCATTAATGGATTTAGATTTAATTAACGCACGTAAAAGGCTTAGAAACCAATTCAAATTTGTTTTCATGCATGATTTTATGTGGTTTGGATGTATGATAAAGGAGATGAACAGTTGAGAATAAGAAGAAGATAAATGGTAACTCCCTTTACAAATTTTATAGAAGGAACCCAACTCATCTACTTCCCTCAACGATTTTAATTCTATATATTTTCGTACTGAATGTTTGACAATGATTATGTATTGGACATAAATTGTAGGAGTTTATTTGATGATAGTATTTAGAGGATCATAAAAAAGTTCATCATATAGTGGTGAGGCATAAAACGGTATTGACACTTCGGTTTTATTGTAAAATAGATTATAATGTATGAATAACCTATCAACGAGTTCTATTCTCTGCTTTAGAAAAATTCAATTAAGTTCAGTATGAAAATGAGAGTAATGTATGTACATTACTTGCCTTCATCCATTTGAATATGTATTTGAATATCAATTTGGATTTGGATTTGTATTTGAATAACCTAAACTTTGTATACGAATAACCTAGGATTTCTATTTGAATAACCAAAGATTTTTATTTGAATATGGATACAAATTTGTCAAGGAATATTTAATTTGTTAGGATCATATTTTATATTGGTTCATTCTATGTCAAAATGGTTAATTTTGAATCAATTTTTCAACAAACAAAGACCATGTGTCAACCTAGGGCCAAGTGAGCGCTCGAGCAAAGTGTTGAAAAAATGGTTATGCCAACATAAGGATAAGTGAGCGCTTGAGTGGAAGGCTAACAAAATTTGTACGTGAACCTAAGGTTTAATGTATTTCAATTTGTTATTATTTTAAGTTTTGTTGAGTAAAACATTTCTCCCCACACCGTGTTCTAAGGTTTAAATATTAGGTTTTTCATAATTGAATAGATATTTAAATATGTAATTTCTATATGGAATTTGATTTATATTTAACTAACATAATTGGATTTTTATTTTTGTATGGATTTAAATTTGTCAAGATATATTTAATTGAATAGAATTGGATTTGTATTCGAAAATAGAACTTAGATGCACAATTTTGAAAGTCTATTAAATATGGACTAATATGCAACCTTATAAAAGTTTTAGTTATTGGCATTGTGTTCCAATATATAGAGAACACAATAAATATTAAGAAGTCAAGGTAACAAAATCTATGACAACTATCATAAAGTTCCATATATGCTTAGAACATAAATAAGATTGTGCAAACAAATTCAAGTGTGTTGTAGTTTTCTTCTGCCTGTTCCTATCAACAATCCACATATGGGACAAAAAAGAGACAACAGTTGAAAAAGAAAAATCTTCTTCATGTGTCTTTAATATTCTACTCACATTATTACTCAGTATAACAATTGTTCCTGCCACATTAGAAAAAAAAAATCAGTTAGAAATTTTAGTGCAACAATTAAATATATTAGATAGTCATATAACACTATTTATAATTAAAAAAATATTATTTCTCTCAATAAATTTCATAAAACTAAAATTTCTCAACGAAATTCATTAAGAAACTTAATGAATTTCATAATGAAAGTATAATTTTAATACTAGTTTCACTCGACAAAATTCGTTGAGGCAATTAGTTACCAATTTTTTAATTGGCCTCCCTCGATGAATTTTGTCAAGGGAGCTCAGTTTAAAAATGACTCTCTCCATGGATTTTGTCGAAGGAGTTACTATTCATCTTTTTTTTTGTATTCTCTCTCTATTTATGTTCTTTATATTAGAGATATGTCCTAAAACTAATCGTGTCATATGGTTCAGAGATATCATTCTATGTTTATATATTTATGTAATTAATTGTAAATTAGTTTACGATTAATAAAATGACTATTATATCATTTTGTATGTTTAGTTGTTGATTTATATTGAATATATAAAATGCAAAATAAGATCCCATGATGTATCATGATGTCAAGACTCTATCTACAAATAGTTGTAGATATGAGTACAGAGTCTATGATTTAAATATATCTGAATCAGTTCTCGGTTTAGATAATGTCATATGAGAATATAACATTGCATGACTGATATGTTTGATGCTTGCAAGAATTAATATTGGATACTAATAGTTGAGTAACGAGTCTCATGTCACAAGAGTATGAACATAGGTAATACATTGGAGAACGTGACTAAACGTGACAAATCATATGGGTGATTATCCACAGTCAATGATACGTCACACAGTCGTACTTGTGTACCACTAGTCCTATGACCTGAGGTGTCACGGCTTCCTTTTGTATTGAAGCATATCGTTCACTTGTGTATATTATATTGGGTTAGCCACGCCTAGTGAAAGAAAATTGCTGGCAATGTGATTAAGTGTATGAGGACAGGTGATAACCAAGATGAAATCTATTGGCCCAATGATAGAGCTTGAGATCCTAGGTGGAATTGTCATACATGGGAATCAAGCCTTTGGCCAAAGCATGTATATGCGAAAAACTATTTTGAGGATATACAAATCCTGTATATGATTAAGGTTCTGATCTTATAATTGAGTTAAGGGTTT
>JAXCLQ010039383.1:0-21406 GCA_035584115.1 Cedrela odorata | reverse complement strand
AATTTTCATATCTAAATTCTAGACTTTTTATTAAACTTAGGAGGTCTCGGGACACATTATGTCTAAGATCCTTATTACGTCATAGTCGGGATCTCGTAGTCTGTGATAGGCCTCGGATATCATCTGCCTTTTATGAAATCTTTGCTGGTGGTTAAGGCCTTGTATTCCACCTAGTAGAGCCAAGGCCTACTAAGTTTCATCCGTGCTTCATGCCCTTTCCCAAACAAGACTAATAATATTTCAAATTTTATAGCTAATTTAACCTGAAAATTAAAATATTCTCTTTATTATTATTAATAATTTCCTTGATTTTCTTTGCTTTTAATCACACAACAGTAAAATACCAGTTAATTTCTTAGAACGATCAAGTGATATAAATTTAATGTATAGGTGCAGCGGGGGTTGACAGATAGAAGAGGAGAGGAAAGTGAGTGACGACGACTAAAATTATTTTTGTTTTATGCCTTATGTGTGAAACGACGTCGTTTTGATGTTATACCAATATCAAAACAATGTCGTTTTGGTGTTTTTATTACAAAAAAAATTTAAAAAACTAAATATCTGAGGGTATCCATCACCTAGCCCGCTATGAGTTTTTTTTTTTTTTTTCAAACTTATCCCAAATCTGCTAAGAGGTATATCAAACCCGTCTTATTAGGGTAAGGTACTAGTGGGTTGATAGATTTACGGGTGAAATTATCATCCCTAACTCTGTATCAATCCCTACTGATGTACAATAGTCATCTAATGTATTAGAAGTAAACTCACAAACATTATTTAAACATATAGTCTTGATTAGATAATTAGGGAATTATGCTCTTAATTTGATAATTTGTGCTAACAATCTAGCAAATGCAACATTACGAGTAGATAATAAATAAACATATGACTAATGAATAGAAACATCAATTAATACTATAATAGTAAAATGGTTCATTAGGTGGGTGAATAGGTTCATAAATGTCTCATTGAACTCTTTGTAAGAATGATGAAGATTCAAAACTAAATTTAGAAAGAGATGGTCTAAACACTAGTTTTCCTTGTGAACAAGCAATACAAATATTTTTATTAGACAATAGAATCTTTTAGTCTTTTAATGAGTGTTCATGGGAATTTTCAATGATTCTCTATATCATTGTAGATCTTAGGTAACCAAAACGGTCATGCTATAACATAAACATTTTTGAATCAATGAACTTCTAGTTTATTACTATGTAGCTCTCAATTACATTTATAATTGTACAATACAATCCAGAAATTAAAGTTAGAAGCTTTTCTAATATCATTTGTTACTTAAGACATTAGAAGTAATGCAAAAATATTCTTCATTATTCTTATTTAGAGTCTTTATATGATATTTATTTTGGCGGATATCTTTAAAACTGAATAGATTTCATCTAAATCTAGTTAAATATAAAACATTATGAATAAATAATCTGGTTCTATTTGTTAATAAGATTATAACTCTTTCGAAACCTTTAATTAAGTTTCCAATACCTAATATGATATTTACCTTAGTCCTAATATTTGTGAGTTTTGATAAGTATTTTTTATTTTGAAAAATAGTATGAGTAGTTGTACTATTAACTAAGCATACATCCCTAACTTTCTTTTTTAAGAGAAACAATTTACTAAAATCCATATATTTTCATTAAACAAAATTTCAAGTTAGACAATAGGTTAGTGAGATAAAAAATATAAAAGTACATATGATAGATGACAAAGTATAATTGACGAACTTTGCCACCTTTTCTTGTTGCTTCCACCACCCTTAATTGGTGGATGTTAAAGAGTTAGACATGTGTCTTATATTTGTATCAAAAATTATAAATTTTAATAAAACCCACCCACTATTATTAATAGTAAAATTTCACGTGTCCCTTAACTATATTTTATTTATACTTTAACTTAATATTTATATTATAAAATAATTATTGCAGTTGTCCATAGATTATTAGACTTTTTTACCATAAAAATATTTATAATAAATTTAAGAAGACATGATATCTCAAGTTTTAACGAAGTTGGATATTTTTGCAATTAATATAGGTTCTTAATTTTGAAAAATTAACGAAATAAAGACAATTTTTTGTTGTTCATGACGGATAAGTCCTAGGGATCTATTTATAATTAGAGATGATAATTCGAGTTAAATTTATTTTAATCTTTTTGTATATTTTAATATATTTTTAAAAATATATTAATTATATTATTTATTCAAGTTTTAATCAATTTTATTCTAAATATAAAAAATAATTTTTAAAATATGATAAATATAATTATATATTATTTTAAAAATAAAAATATTAAATTATATATGTTAATATGATATAATTACTTAAATAATTCATTATATTATAAACGAATTTAGATATCAAAAATTCTAAATCTAAACTCAATACAATTATTAATATGTTAAACTTCTATCACTTATTTAATAATCGTGTTAATTTATAGCAATTTAAATATTCTAATTTTGTATCATAATTATGTGACCAATTGTGTTACTAATTTCTATCTTTGTTTATAGCAATTCAAGACGTAATTAAGTAATATCAAAGACCTATTTATTATAAACCATGAAAATGTGTCTTTGTTTGTTATTACATTAAAAATCAGTGACCTATCATCAGTTTGTCATTTTTTTAATCTTACGTGACAGTGGGATCCACAAAGCGAACATGGTATTCCAGGTGTCAATCTACGTGGCAGAATATCTTCAAACTGCACCACCGTTCGTCTCTCTCGCTCGCTTCCTTTTCTTTCTCCACCAACTTTCCAAACAAAAACAAGCCTCATCAGTTTCTCTCTTCAAACACAAACAACACACATTTATGTTCAGATAATAATAAAATAAATTAATTTATAAAAATAATAATTATAATAATAAATTTACATAAAACTCTTGTCTCTCTGTCTCTGTGTTTAGATTTTTCTTTGTTTGTTCGAGGATTATTTTTATCAATGGTGAAGAAGAGGAAATCAGATGCCACGCGCCTCGACGAGGTCGACCGTACCATGTACACCACCTTCTGCGGCGCTGCCAACTCCCTCTCCCAGCTCCACACCCAGGCCATGAACCACCAGCGCCTCTCCTTTCAGGCCGGTGAACGTCACGCGCTGGTACACTTTTCTATCTATTTTTTATTTTATTTATTTATTTTTAATTTACTTTTTTTTTTAATTCTTAAGTTTTGATCTGATGGGGTTTCTGCTATGTTTGTTTCATTTGATGGGTTTATTTCGTTTTTTTTTTTTGGTTTGTATTTTTTTTCCCAGTTATTATTTATTTTTACCTGTTAATATTTAGGTTTCCTTATGATGTTTGAACTGTTGTAAGTAATTGCAATGGTTCAGTCAGAATTATTGTTTGTTTTTGAAAACGGAAAATTATTGGGAAAATGAGAGTTAACAAATTTTATTTTTCAATTTTGTAGCTTTTGTTGCTGGTTGTCGGTAGTGTTTGATTTTGTTGGTTCTTGTGTTAATTTTTTTTTTTTTTGGATAATCAGCTTGTATCTGTTTGGTTGGTGAGAAAATGTAAGAAAAGAATGAAAATTTGAGAAAAGTTAAGATTTTTAATGTTTTAATAAGCCGTTCTAACTGAGCTTGGGAGTTGCTGTACTCTTGGTTTAGTACAGCTTTGTTTTTGTTGGGGCGAAAATTAGGACTGTTTGAGATAAAAGATTTTTTCTTTCTTTTGTTTGCGAGTAAGTATGAATTTTGGGTAATTATTTATCAATTATATGGCTATCTTAAGAAATGATTTTGTTGTATGTTAATGAAGGCGTCATCTTTATTTCATCAAGCTCATATTTACCGCAACTGGATGGAATGATTTGACATTTTGTTTCCTGGTTTGTCCTGATTATTTCATGTTATTGATTCTACAATAATGGTCTATGTTTCAATGTTGTGTTATTTTGTTTCCTTAATTTGGTTTTCAATTGAAGTTCTGAAATTCTGGTTGAAGCAATTAAAATTTCTCTTACCTGGTTGAAGTTCATCCTCAGATTATTGTTTCTGCTAATAGTAGTTTGTTGGGTGTCAGAAGATGATTTCTGTGAATAATTCTGATTATTTTATACTCTTCTCCAAGTTGGAGGCAATATGTATATATACAATTACATCCTATACAAAAAGAAACAACCTATTCAAAGGGAAACTAGATATTCCTACATTTAAACACAAGATTGGTCAACTAACTAGATTTCTAGGAATAATAACAAAATCAATCTAACAATTACACCTCACATACAACTCATGTAGACATTGAGACAATACTTTGCTTAGAATTTCTCTTGTGGATAATTTCATTATTATGTTTTGGTGGATAATTTAATCATTCTCTTTTTCGTATGATCTGTTATATTTCTTTAATGAATGATAACATATGCCATGGCTCAAGTCTATAAAATTCTTTCGTTGCTGCCCATACATATTCTATATTGGTGGATGTTAACTGTTGGCCCTGTGGTACTTCCATTGTATTGTTCTTACGTATATCCTACTTCTTTCATTCCAGGAGAAACTTTATCAATGGATTTTGAGGCAGCAAGAAGAAGGATCAAGAGTGTCAACAGTTGATATAGTTTCTTATTTGCAGGTTTCTTAGTTAACCCTTACTTAATTGTTCTTCGTTATGTTTTGCTCCTGTTGCTATAACTTCATTGTTACCCGGAATCTTGTATGCTTCTATTCTGAATTGTTATATGATATCCATGGTGGAGAACTTACTATCTGTTTTTTGCATCTCCATGGTTAACTTTAATGGTCTATTATTAAAATTGAGAACTTAGTTTTAAGTATCCGACATTTTTCGCTGATGGATTACTCACACCGTATACTATATTATTAATTACGGAGTATAGGAGCATGGTTCAGGTTTGTGATATGTATGGTTTCTGTGTAAGAAATTAGAAACTTAATTTACTTTGAAATATTAATTTGTACCTGCAATAAGGATGCAAAAACTTTAAACTGACCTTTTAGAGAACAAATGGCCTTCAAGATGTTTGGTCCTTTTGATAATAGTGGATGATTATTATGCTTTAACTGATGAGATAGGTGAACAAGGGTTGCTATTTAGTGCGAATCCTCAAGGGTCTGCTGAATTTTGAAGCATCAAATATATCCTAATTTGTTAAGTACCAGATGTTTTGCTGAAAAGGTTTAAGGTTAAAGGACATAATAAACTTTTTCAAATTGAGAAATATAGTATCCCTTGTTACTTCACAGGTTCTGAACTCGAGGATAGTAGACAATGAAAAGTCCAAGATTAATGTTTTAGTGTTTAAACTGTGTGCTTGTCAAAGATTGGTGAAAGAATCATTGGGAATTTAGACTTTCTATTATGTGATGGGATCAGTTATCGGCCAAATTCATATTCAAGAGGATGAAAACTGTTGTGCTTTAATTGACTAGACCCTGGCACAAGTCCAATGCAGAATTCCTTTGAGTCACATTCACGTGAGACATCTAGTTTGTGTACTTACAGAAACATCAGGAAGGAACTATTAGACTTTTCTTTTACTTACCTCTTTATTTGTTTGTGTAGGTTAATTTGAGGGGTAAATCCTTTTCCTTTACTGGTGCTAACTGAAGTTGCCGGATGCTATATATTAGCAGATGTGGCATGGCTCTGATCTGTTACTATAGCTGTTTCTGTTGAAATAAGTTGGTCAATTATTACATGATGGATGATATTTGAATATACTTACAGTAAAGTAAAAATTATATTTATGGGCTTACTAATATTTGATGAAGTCACTGTATGTCGGAAGGCGACTCATCGTGGGCATAATAATGATTTATGTAGTCATACATAACTGCTGTTTTATTGCATTAACTCGCATGCAAATTACAAATGAAAGATGCTTGTTGCCATAGTAGTCGTTTTACTATTAGCAATTTTTCCTTGGTAAGTGTACGCTTGCTGTCTGAAATTGATAATATGTTTTATTTAGTTAGGAAATAAAATTTAACTAAACTGGTGGCCCCATATAAATGGGTTAATTCTGTTCAAGTAATTTCGTTTGGAAATGAGTTCGTCTATTTCACAGCACCTCTACTGGGGCATGGTATGTCAGGGATGGAATTTTCTTTCTCAATGCTTTGGGATGGAATGATTGTATCAATTGATGACTATTTTCTTTGAAGAATCTGAATACAGTGTAAGACGAATAGAAAACTCCAGTTTCTGGGACGAAATTATCTCAATTTCCTTTTTCCTGATGTTTTGTAGAATGAACTTGAATATGGAGCAGATGAGCCGCCATTGTCCCCAAGGTTGCCAATTCAGCACCAACATTCCCAAACTGCGTTAAATAACTTAGGATTTCCAGTTTCTTCTATTCCATATGCACCAGTAGCTACTGCCCCCGGAGTTCGATCTGGACAACAGCCAGATCATCAAGCTAAAAACTCTGTCTTCTCGAATGCTCTCTCCAGCCCTGTTCGCCGGAGCCTTCAGCACTATCACTTGACACAGAGCAGTTACCAAATGCCGTCCGGAAACGGTCCTCGGAATAGTGACATCAACAATGCTCATCACCAGCAAAACAGGGACTCCAATTCCCCCTGTTCTGAATCTATGGATATGCATGCAGACAGTCCAGGCCATGAATTTACTTACTAGAATTTTCTGTGTGGTTGTCTTACATAATTTTTAATATTTTTGTTTGTTTAAGATTCCCTTGTGGTTAGAATGCCTAAATTTCCCTGCAAATGTAGTGCAAGTTCAAATTTTATATGCTAGTTAAGTGCTTCTTTTAAGTTCAGAGTAAGGTTTCCTTATTTTTATTAGAAACACCAACGGTGAAAATTTTGTTATCTTTAAAACTTTTAAAATTTAGTAACGTTTCAATTAGGGTAGGAATTCTATTTGTTAAAAATGATTAAAATATTTATTTATTTATTATTTTACCAAAATTTAGGGACCTGTTTGTTAGTTTTTTTAATGTTTTTTCTATACAAATATTTTAAAATTTTATTTTAACAATTTTATGTTCAAAGGCTTGTAAGTCTGAATTTTAAAATACATGGCGATTGTAGTAATTTTACTTTTCATTTTTTTTACACTAATTAAAAATAAATATATTCATAATTTATTTGTTTTTTATAAATAAAATTTTAATTTATTAATTCTTATTTAATTTTTAGAATTTATTATATATATATATTTTAAAATAAGTAAAATAATATTTTATTAAAAATTGTAGTTATATATATATTATTGAACAAATTGATTTAAAAATATTTATTACTCCATATAAGTGGAATAATTTATATTTTTTTATTAAAAATTATTATATAAATATTCAAATAATTTTAATTAATAATAATAATAATAATAATAATTATTATTATAATATAGAAATATTCTAATTTTTATACTAAAATAATTGTGTTGTAAAATTTAGAGCATTTTTATACTATAATAATTATATTTAAAAATTTAATATAAATTATTTTAAAATAATATAATAATATATTAATGATATTTATTTTAAATTAATTAAAATTTTATATTATCAACAATTTAGAATATAAATTAGTATTTAATATAAATAATTAAATAAACTTTAAAAATTAAATAAAGATAAGTAAATTAAAATTTTAATTAATTAACTTACCGTTAAAATAATGTAAAGAAAATTCACGTGTGTCTTTTCATAAAATTTATCACAAAACGAAATTACTAAATACCTTTTTAAAAAATATTCAACTCTCGTAAGATTGATTATATGTATATATATAATATAATAAATAATACGATTTAAACTAATATTATTATTTCTATTAATAATATTGAAATATAATTGAAAACAAATTTGATTTTTTGATTTTTTTAAAGAAATCCTTTGTTTTTATTATTATAATTATTATATATAATTAAACTAAATTTTAAAGAGTGAAATGACATTGTGAAAATAATAATAATAATAATAAATTAGTGTACAAACTCTATTTATATTAATGAATTTGTAAGAGTAACAATATTTAAAAAATATACAAGCCCGGTGTTGAAGACCAACAGGCCCGGTCCAAAACGCTACGTTTTACCAGTACAAAAAGGTCCGTGCAAACTTCGCGCTCTTATCCCCCTCACGCAATTCATTCCCGCCAACGTTTTTGTCCCTTTCAATCAAACCCTCGCTTGCTTTTAACATTAAAAAATAAAAAATAAAAAATCAAAGTTTCCCCCTTTCTCTCTCGCTCTGCGTTCCGCGCTCTGATTCAGGTACGCCATCGTTTACCGAATAATTTGTTTTTTGTTTGCTTTGCTTTTAATATATTATCTGATTTTATGAAACAGTTATAAATCAATTTTCTTTTTCAATTAAATTTTAATTTGTAATTTTGTTTCGTAATTATTGATTTTATTCTTAACTCCTCGATTAATCTCATGTCGGTTTTCTTGTAATTTTTTTTTGAAGTATGGAGGCGGATCTTTGATAAGTAGCATAAATTAACGCCGATTAGTGATATTAGGGATCAACTACAAATTTTGTGTTAGAAGTTTGAAGTTTTTTGTTAGAGTTTTCAAGTTTGGTTTTAACATTTGTGTTAGCGTTTTAAGTTATAATTTTAACTTTAATCTTGAAGTTTTCAAGTTTTTGTGTTGATAGATGTAGTGTTATATTGATGATTGTTAGTCAATCCAGTGATATTAGGGTTTTCGTTAATTTTTCTGTTGTTCTAAGTTAAAATCTGTAACAAGAGAAAAGAGAAAAAACGAAGGAAGATGAGAATTATAAGAGCAACTGTGTTTTGACTGACTTTCGTTTATATTTACCTAATTTGGGTAATTTGCAGATTTGAAGTTAAATTATTGTGAATTGTGCTTCTGTGGGAGTCAAATTGTGGGGAAGACAAGTTTAAGGGATTGTGACAATCTTTCATTTTTTTTTCTTGAACCATTTGGGATAGTATTTAAACTTGCTGTATATAAGTTTTGGTACAGATTTCTATGAATTGGATTTATGGTGTGCTTGGCAGTATATTAATAAAAAATTGCTTCAGGATATTTGGGGTTTGAATTATTTTTCTTCATAAGAGGACAGAGATGTTTGACAATTGGTTTAATTTGCAGAAAGGTTGACCCACCATGACATCTGCTAGAAATCGAAGGAGAAAGGTAGTTGAGGCTTCTGCTGAGCATAATCTGGGTGCAAGTGGCAATGGAGTTGTGAAATCTACAAAGAGAACTATTGGGCAGTGCCATAAAGCAATAGGTAAGACATCTTGTTTCTGTTTTATGCTTACTGTTTTTGTCTACCAATCTGTTCTTGGATAAATGGGCATTTTGCTACTGCTATTTGTAAAGGGCCGATTGCAATTGGGACTTGTGTGGCCTGTTGGTTTGCCCAGGGTACAAATGTAAGTGCTTCTTAAATCAGATTTGAATATGATAAGTTCCAAGGTGAAACTGGTGTAGATTTCAAGTATGAAAGGGTTTGATATCTTCAAGCTTTTCAGGCCTAACGTGCAAACCTGTATGTTAAATTGAAGGAAATGGGACATGAAGGAACTAACCCTATTTGAGTCTTAATTTATTTAAAATCTGTAGTTAGTTTCTGGTATAGCAGTGATATATATTAGTTTATCATAAATTTATTACAAGCGTAATCTTCTTGGGTTCGAATAACAACCATCGACAACTGAGGCCTAGCTTCAAAAGAAACCCTCTAAACTTTGCCTAACTCTAATCTTACTTAGTAACCACAAATTTACAACTCAAGGCAGTTTTGAAATTCCTCTGACTTCTTGCACCTAGGATTCATTTTACGGATATTGATCACATTACCAGTTTGTGATACCATCGCTGCTTTCGTTTATTTTCATCCATAAAATCTTCATTGGATTTTGTTATGAATCTCGTTCTTTCAGGGAAAAATGATGATTTTTCAGTTGACAATGATGAAAATTGTTCACCTTCTAGCTCAGCCATAACAATGAGTGCACAACATCCAGAGAGAGATACATGCCTTTTGGAAACAGCTAGAAAATTACCTGCACTTGGCATTTACCCAGGAAAAATACTTTGTCCTTATGCGAAAATCAAGTTACAGCTCTTTCCCATAGATGACGACACTCGCATGGGATTAGAAAAGGTAAAAATTTGTAAGACATTAAGCTTTGAACAGATCAGAAGCTTTGTAAACGATAATTGCTATTTAAAAGTATATTATTGTTCTTCTTCTTTTAGGATGGATTTCATCCATACTTGGAACTCACTTTAAGCGCTCGAAAGAAGATATCTTCTGTGCTTAAGCATCTTATTAGCAAGTGGGGTACTTCAAGCATTGCTCTCGGGGAACCCATGCTCTTTCCATACAATACTATGGATAATACGGCTTGTTACAGATGGACGATGAATGACAACACCAGTGCCGGAGATGTCTATGCAGCTATAGGAAACCCTACTGTTTTTCGTTTGAGGTTGAAAACTGTTCACTTTCATTTATTCTTGGCTTTCAATAGTTTAGTTCAAGATTTTGATTCTGTTCCTCTTATAAGGTATGGCTGGTTCCTCAATTCTGAAGCTGAAACCTCAAGAGTGCCTTCTACATCAAATTTTTCAGAGGGTTGTTTAGAATCTGAAGTCTTGCAGAAAGATTGCTGTACTAAGGTGGAGAATACAAATGACGAAATAAAGCAGATAGAGGCAAAAGGACGAGTGCTCAAAGGTATTGTTGAAAGTGGAGAAACAAATGAAGGTTTACCTGACAAGGCATCTCTTGATAGACCTGTTGGATCTGTGGTATGAATTATTATTTTTAATCTTTTTTCCTCTCATATGCTTATTTTGGAAAATTTTCAAAAGTAAGCGCTGATACATCTTTTCTGAATTTATTTCTAGTAAACTTGAATTGTCAGTAGATGTTTGGTAGCTTACTCCACATAGATATTCATCACAAAATATAATATGATTTTAAGAATTTTGATAATTTTGTTTCTCTTCTCATTCAGATGGTAAATTATTTTATGAGAAGTTGTTGGATATTCTTTGGGATCTGACTGTCAAAAGTAATGTGATCAAACAATGTTGCATATACAATTGCTGCACTAGTACTTGTTCAAATATGCCGCCAAACTTCACCTTTCTTAGTTCTAGATTTTTAGTTGGTATATATATCGT
The DNA here is from genome assembly GCA_035584115.1 of Cedrela odorata. NCBI lineage: Eukaryota > Viridiplantae > Streptophyta > Magnoliopsida > Sapindales > Meliaceae > Cedrela > Cedrela odorata. Next base: position 10,263 of record JAXCLQ010039383.1, on the reverse strand, counting down.
AATTTTTACAGCTTTCTGAAATATGATCATTGTGATTTATCTAGGATAACGAAGTGAGGTTGGATAGTAGCATTGGTCAATCATCATTGCTGTGGGTTGATAGTCTAACTAACATAAGCATTGGCGGCTTGCTGTCCGAAGCATCCTTACAGGGCAGGTTAAATAATAGTGAGATAAAAGCAAATGGGGGCAATGCAGGCTTGCAGCCATCTCAGTTAATCTGTGATTCATTTGATGCTTTTCTTGCTGGCCAAATGAACCATTCTCAAGGTTCAAAGCCTCCCGCTCAAGTTTCAGGTTCATCTATTTTGGATGCTGAAGACACATGCCATGCATTTGCTTTTCAAAAATTCTCTTCTTTGGAAGCTCCAGCTTTTGGTGGAAGTGCTTATTCTAAGTCCTTCAGTCAGGGTGCTGGTGTAGAGGCACTCAAGTTTCCTAACATGACCGAGGTTTGCTCAATTTTTTTTTTAATTTTTTTCGTAGCAAATAATGCTTGCTCAAGATTGGTATGATCTTATGAAGATCAGCAATTCTTTACATTTTCAAAAGACCAATGCTTTTGCTATTTCTGCTGTCACAGTTTGTGCCTCAATATATTCTGAGTGTTCTCATGTTATCTTTTGCAGGCCAATATCCAATCAGGAATTCTGCAGGGCCATGCTAGTCAAGAAGCTGAGATAGACCTGCTTTCTTCGCGAGTATATAATGATGAAAGCAGCCTTGGGCTGTCAGGCATCAAATGGGTAAACATTTCTTGAGGATATTTTCTTCAACTCTGCATAAAACTTTACTTCGCAGCTAACCCCACTTCTTTACTTTTTTTCTTCTCTTTTCTCTCATTGAACATAGACCGACTCTTTAGAACCCTTTGATCTTGGCTTATCAACGTCCCAAAAGATTCTCAACGGAGACAATATTGGCATGAGTGGAACTGTTAATTAGCACTTTGATTGCATCTCGAAACAACTGTTTAGAGATTGAAAGGTTCCTCTTGAAGATACAAACATATAGGAGACGGTGAAAGCTATGGCAAATGAGCTAAATCTTTTCATGATTAGATAAATTGTTTCTTGCACGTCAAGGTGACAACTGCATGACTGTTCATATTATTCTGTAAATTTGGCTGCAATATTTTAGAGCAGAAAAACTTTTAATTACTAAGGAAAGTAATCTGTGCATTTCATACTGGTTAGATGTATATAAAAATATTAGAATCAGTGAAAATATGATGTTAAAACAGGTAGAATACTATTATGGTACTGTTTTCGTGACGGTTTTGACCTGAAGTTTTATTTATGATATATAATGTTATATTAGTAACATAAAATTATTTAGTAGCATGGTTTTTTATAACCAATTGATGTTGAATGTCGTTGATTATGTTGTTGATTATATATTGTAAGAGTAATGTTGCACGTTACTAAAAGGTGTTTTCAGTATTGGAAACATTTCTATTTCGTAAACAAAGAATTAAGTATTTACTATATCAACAGGCTGCAGAGAGAAATATACAATTTTATGCACCATCGCATGACCATAATAAATCATGTAAAGGGTTGATTCTACACGAGAAAAATGAAAAATGAAAAGACAAAACAACCAACTTACCTTGTAAGAAATTCAAATGACACAAAGGATTGTAAGTATCGAGATTAATAATGGATGGTATTAGGATTATTTAAAAATTTAATACAATACCGTTCACATCAAAGTTTGTAGAAGAATTTGGTTTATATTTCTTTACTATTAAAAAAAAAGAAAATCAATTCAATCCAGTTGAACAATGTATGCAAAAATTGGTTTGATTTGATTTGATTTGATTTGTTTAAAATGGTTGTCATTATTAATAATTTGAAACATTTCTATCTTTTTAACCCAATTTAATCAACGATTTTTGACAAAACTCTCAACACTAGTAGGACTTAACAGGGTCAACTAATTAATTCCTACCCGCCAAAATTGGTTAACTGCCAATCAAACTTCCTCTTCCATACATAAATTTCAAACACTAAATCACAACTACTGTAACAAATCCTTTCATTGAGAACACAGTCCGAATCTTCGATAATGGAGGAAATTATAAAAATAATAAAATACACACACATTATTTCCTCAATTCCTCAGCCAAATTCAAATCCTCCACTCTTCTCCTTTTAGCATAATTCCAAAGCATTGCCGGCAGAAGGACGGCTTGTGTTGATCACAAAAACGAAACGAAACAAAAACAAAAAAAAATATTGTCTTTCCCATTTCAGACACATAACTGAGTTTCTTCTGTTTCCCTTCACAATTTTCATCAACTATTGACATTGAGTTTTCGCAGAGGTTATTGGTGGATCATGGGGTGTGTTCTGGCCAAGGGTTCACCGTATAATCATCATAATCAGGAGCTGGAGAAATTGAAAATGGAAAGTGGGTATGTTAAGGGAGCTGGGAGAATTGTTGGGCAGCAGAGAGCGGCGCCGGGCGGCGCAGCGGTGGGGAAGGAGAATGGGAAGTTGTTTAGGCAGGAAGTTGTTAATGGAGGAGAAGGAGGAGAAGAGAAGGAGAAGAAAAATGGCGTTGGAGGAAACGGGTCGCAGAAGATTGTGAAGAAGAAGATTGGAGAAGATGAACTTGTGGATGGCTGGCCAAAATGGCTTGTTGATAATATTCCTAGGGAAGTTTTGGCTGGTTTGGTTCCAAAGAGTGCAGATTCTTATGATAAGTTAGCTAAGGTTTGTATTTTTGTTATCACTTTTTTTTTTTTGAAATTTTTTGGTTGTTTATAGAAGTTGTAATGATCATGGAATGATTTATTGCCATTCAAGGGAAATTCTGAAAATAGAATTTTGATGACAATCTTTCTGTTCTGGTGTTCATTATCACTTATGTAATTTTCTCAGTGTACATATAGAAGCATATGTGCATGCTTGTAGTTTCTGCTGCCCACAAACATTTTTGTATTGTGATTTCTCATAAGCACGACTTGATTGTAAGGTAACTCCTTGTTCTCTTAAATCTATTTGCCATGAATTTCATGAAATTAGAATTAGGGTTTGTTCGGGATTGAAGTATTGCAACTTTTAAACCTAGTTGCTTAAGATGAAGTCGTTAAATGTTAAATATAAATGGGAGGACAATTTTACTTGTTTTGCAGGTAGGCCAAGGAACATACAGCAATGTGTACAAAGCAAAAGATAGAGACACTGGAAAAATTGTTGCTTTAAAGAAGGTCAGATTTGATACATCAGAGCCAGAAAGTGTCAAATTCATGGCAAGAGAAATAATGATGTTGCAGAAGTTAGATCATCCAAATGTCATTAAACTTGAAGGATTAGCCACATCAAGAATGCAATACAGTCTCTATCTTGTTTTCGATTTCATGCAATCAGACTTGACCAAAATCATCTGCCGTCCAGGCCAGAAACTCACTGAGCCACAGGTTGGTTGGTTGGTAATGTGTGAATTCAAATGAAAATGAGTAATGATATTGGTATTCCGAAGTATGAATACTACAAATTACCCGTCCCCTGCTTCAAGTTTTAAATTTTTGTCTATTATATAAAAATTTATACATGTTATATAATCAAAATTATACGCAACAAGATATATCCATACCCGCCCCACTACTTTAATAAAAGACATACTCATTTATTGCATTGCAGATATTTGTTCAGAGTCTTATTTATTAGAAATGGACAAACTATGTTTTTATCTGTGAAAACATAACAAATTTAGAGACCCAAATGTTATTATCCCACCCAAAAATGTTGTAAATAAGTTGTGTTGGGATATCCTAAAACAATGAATTGCCAACATTATGATGCTGACATAGGATTTTGTTTTCCTGTATGCTATACTCTTATTATGCAGGTGAAGTGCTATATGCAGCAACTGCTTTTAGGTCTACAGCATTGCCATGAGAGGGGAATTTTACACAGAGACATTAAAGCTTCAAACTTGTTGATAGACAAAAATGGGATGCTTAAGATTGCAGATTTCGGCCTTGCAAATATCTTCATTCCCAAGCAAAAGCGTCCGCTGACAAGCCGAGTCGTAACGCTCTGGTACCGAGCTCCGGAGCTTCTATTAGGATCAACAGATTATGGAGTTGGCATTGATCTTTGGAGTGCTGGATGCCTTTTAGCTGAGATGTTTCTTGGAAGACCAATTATGCCTGGAAGAACAGAGGTAAATGAGTAAGGTTATAGTTTTCAGTTTAGTCCCTAAATACTCCTAATATTTTATCTTTGTTTTACTTTATTTCCTGAATAACGGGAGAAGGGCAATAAAGTAATTTCATAAGGCACACTAAATGACACAATTTGCATGAAATTTGTTTATTAAAACTAAGTCATTTTATGCATATCAAAAGGTTAAGAGGAATGTGATGAAACCAACTTCTAGCCTAAATTTTTAAATTCATGACTAGTTCACAAAAGTTTACGTTCATCATAACCCATTATAATCAAGGATAAATATGTAATTTTATTTTTATTAAAAAGGAGATTAATAGAATTTTGGTTCAAGGACTACAATTGAATTGATGTAACAGTAGGAACTAAAGAAAATTAAAAGATGAAACATTAGAGATGTTTGTAATGTAATAGTAGGAACTAAACTATAATTTTCCCTAAAGAAAGAGTAACTATTTTTGGTGTTGTCAAAAAGTGAAACGATGAAGTAACATTGTCAAACATGGCAACATAATACAAGCATTGTTTTCATTTTTAAGCAATTTCAAAAGGTTCAGTTTTTGTACCAAGTGTATTTTCTTTTAGGATGTGAAAATCTGTTATCTTTACTTCTGGCAGGTGATTCAGTGTGATCTTAAGCTTCTTGTGCATTCAGGTTGAGCAACTTCACAGGATTTTCAAGCTTTGTGGTTCTCCCTCAGAGGATTACTGGAAGAAAATGAAGCTTACAACAACTTTTCGACCACAACATTATAAGCCTAGTTTTCAGCAAGTTTTCGGGGACTTTCCCCATTCTTCCTACGGTATCTTAACTGCACTTCTAGCCCTAGATCCGGTGTATCGTGGCACTGCTGCTTCCGCTCTCCAAACTGAAGTAAGTACAGCTTTAAGTTGAAATTCAATATGGTATCAAATCAAGCTTGATAATATTAATACAGCTGAGCATCACAATAATTAAATAAGAATTATTTAAATTCACGTGACAAACTCATTAAACGAAACTGAACTTGCACGCAAGTGAGACTGATGAACACTTAAATACTAATGTTTAGACTCTTAAAAAAAATTGGGTGTGTAAATTTCTTTGTTGTATTGTAAAAGAGTTATTTTTGGTTGCAGTTCTTCAGTTCAAGTCCATTGGCATGTGACCTCTCGGGTTTACCAGCAATCTACAAAGAGGCAGATGATTCAGCAGCTCAATTCAACAAAAGGAAGAAGTATGTCTTAGTTCAAACTGTGGATTTCTATTTCCTTTACATTTCTCTTCTTAATATAATAACCAGTTTCTTGTATGATCACGATTTTTCATTACTAAAGTGTTAGTTGGTCCAAGTAAAATTTCTTAGGGGTTATATAAGGGTTCTGGGATTCAAATTCCTCTCACAATATGTATGGGGATTCAAATACAAAATCATCCAATTAGATTGATTTTGATATTACGTTAAAATTACTGCCTGACTGAAAAATTGAAGCTATTAGTTAAGTGTTGAACAATAATCTTATAGCTTTAACATAAAGGAATTAAACTATATCATAAAAATGTCACTCAAATTACCATGGGATCAGTTTTGTACTATGAGTATGATTGTCGGTTTTCAATTTTACAGGCGCAGGAGTTCAAAAGCAAAGAAATCCACACAAACAAAACAAGGTCATAGGAGAAATGATTCATCTGCAGAAGAATCCAAGGGAGACACTGAATCTTCTAAAGAGGTGAATGACATATATAATCTCCATTAAAAAGTAAATATTTTCAGTTATATTCAATATAAACAAATATAACACCTAAATTCAACGCTTGTGCGAGAAAATATAAAGAATTAGATGATAAGACAGACCGTAGACAAGGTGAAAGTAGAGTAACAAAATCTCACATCGCTAGTTAGAGAGAGTAAATAGACTATATATGTAACAATTTAGTTTTCTTTTTGGGGTTTCCTTTAATATGGTTTTGATTTTGAAAGCTAATAATTTTTTTCCTTTTTTCGAAAAAGTAGTCATTCATTCATTCATCAAATATTCATTTTTGTTTTTTCAGTTCCATTGACAAGTATTTCATATGTCAATTTCTCTCATCCTCTCCCTTTATTTCTTTCTTTTTCCTTCCTTGGATGTTCAATATGATGCGAGAAAGTTTAATTAGTACCATCTTATAGAATTATTCAATAAAATCATGCCACATATTTAAACTTTTTTCTTTCATTTATCTTAATCAACACCATAATTGATCAATTTTATTGAAAAAAGTATAAATAAAGTATACCCTCCTCACTATCTAAGACTTTCTGGTCAGTATCTCATATTTCTATCAAAAGTAAATCCTTGAAGAAGCAAATACTGTCTTCTTAAAACGTAAACTATCAACATGTATTACCTTTTCTTGCAGCTGGAGAAGAGTGCAGAGCTAAACATGCAAGGCCAGGAGACAGCTAACTGTGCAAGCAGCAGCTCTTCAAGTTTAAAACCAATCAGACATGAAGGAAGCTTGCATGTCTCTCTCTCTCCGATTCGCCGTTCCTGGAGTAAAAAACAATCTCCAAGAACTGAGGGTCATCACAAGAAAAACATCCAGAAAAACTTCAATCTAACTGAGGGTCATCCAAATGCTCTCAAGAACATTCAGAACTTCACTCTTTTACAAGCATCAATCACAGATATCATTAATCACAGAGAAGGCAATGCATTTGCACCTTTCAGCAGGTCTCTCTCTACCTTGGATTTCCGAACACTCAACCCCGAAAAGATTTCAAAACTTTTTGGATTAGATAAAGATAAGGTCAATGATAATGATCCCAACTAGCTTAAACTGTGTGAATGAATATGAGATTTGCATCCTTTTTGAGATATGATATGTATGAATGAACAGAATAGATCAAGGGGGCTTTAAGAGCAGAGAAAATGCCAGGAAGGCAGGAACTATGTGACATGTAGTTATGCAATGAATTTTACAACGTTAATCTTTGTTATTCCAACTTCAATCTAGTGCATTTCCGAACGTTCAACAGGCAAATTACTGAACAATTGTACTAGAGATATAAACTGATGTGACACTATTATATGATTGCTACATGGTCCATGTTATTTATTCTCATTAATTATATCGATTTTGTATTTTAATCCAACTAATACTATCATGTTATATTAATTTGTATACAATATTTCGTATAAAGTGTTTGTATCCCAAAAATTATTCAATACTAAAAAATCTAGTAAAAAAACCTTACACATGAATCCTATCCATGTAAGAAGAGATCTCGTCTCACAATCTTCACCTGCAACCAACCTACCAATCTGAAATGACTCCCTCCTTTTTTTCAGTCATATAGTCTCTGCTTCAATCCTTTGTTCAAGTAATGATAATTATAAGTTGTAAATGGTGAATTGCATGCATATGGATGGACATCATAACCAATGTACAGCAAGTCATCAGCAGGATGTGCAAACAAAATATTTAGTATTGAAAAAACTTATAAAAATATTGTTGCTAAAAAGATCCATCCATGACACAGCTATGTCTCCATTGAGGTTTCTAGCTAAAGTAATGAACATATTTAAGTACCTACATATGTACATCATAACTAACAATATTTCGGCCAAAAGAAGAAAAAAATCATTGATTGAAACTAAATAGTTTCTTTAAGTCGGTCAACACCAACCTTCAAATCAACCTGCCATTTAACCACTTGAAGATGACATTGGTTTCTGTTTCTACCTGCTATTTTTAGAATCATTAGATGTGCAAATGGATCTCATGGAATACAACACAATATGTGTCATGACCACATATTTTGGCATAGTGGTAATACATAAATACAAGTGCATGTGACACAACAGAAAACCATAAAATAAAAATTCAAAATTTTGTGTTAAAGAATGAAACAAGTTTGTAATATATGAGACATGCTTATAGTACTGCAGGTGATAGAAAAATAAATTAATATATATTTGGAAGAACATTATGTAGTACTAAAACAAGTGAATAAAAATGTCCAACATAAAACGAATAAAAATAAATGTGAAAGAGCTTAATGCCATATGTATATATATACATATAATCACATGCTAACATTTATTTTACGTACATACAAGTATATGTAAGTGAGTTGCATTAAATTAGATTAAAATAAAATGAAAGCCATAAATGTACCATACAAGTACATATACCTAAACCCAACCCATGGCTATATATGTTACACCTTCCATTTGATATGCTTCATTCGTGCAAGCCTTATTTGACTAAGAAACATAAAAAATTAAGAGAAAGAAAAGGAGGAGACCGAGAGGGAGCCAAGCATCAAGGCTTCCATGGAGGATGGAATTAGACTGATTGAAAACAAAATTATGGCCAAAGCTATCTAAGGTGAGGGAGGAGCAAACTGATCAGGGCAAAGTGAGAGGGAAGCAAGAAAACCATATGGCCGAACTGAGGAGAAGAAGTTAACAATGGAGAAACTGAGAGGGGGAGCAAAAAATGGAGGGGAAACCGAACACCATAGGCCATGCATGAAGAAATTAGCTGAATGGAAGAGTGATGTTGGACAAATTGAAGCAAGAGAAGGAAGAGATGTTGAAAGTGAGCAAAAATGAGAATGAAAGAGTGGAGTTGGCCAGGAATTAAGCAAGGAAAGGTGTTAATTGGCTGTGATTTGGTGAGCACGAAAGAGGGATGGCCGAATGGGGTGAATGAAGTAAAATTTACGGCTGAAATTGGGAAAGAAGAAAGAAGAAGTAACACACAGCTAAAGAGAAAACCAATTAGAATAACAAAGGTAAGTCATGATGTGTTAAATTGTTAATGTGTTGATTATGAATTGCTAGTTAATGTTTGTACATAAAATTGAGTTGTATTGTGTAAATCGTTGTGGCCGAAATGACGAAACATGCATGAATTCATGTTGGGACAGTGATGTTGTGAGGTTGTGGATGTTGTTGCGAAAAACAGATATATGAAGTAAAATTGATGAGCTTAAGGAGCGTTAAGGGTGTGTGTGTTGATATCGCCGAAAAATTAAAACACAAACTTGCGACGTCGGTAGATTGTAGTTGTGTGTTCATGAGAGCAGTGATTTGAGTTGATAAAATGGTAATATAAGAGTGTTATAAGCCATGTATGGGGTAGCGCACGTGAGCAGAGTGCCAAACGGGTGAGAGTGCGAACGAAACGCATAAGCGTTGGCCGCTGAAAAATTCTGCGCAGGGTTCTGTAAAATGAGGATTACGTGAGTTTCGGACATCGGATTGAGGAATCGTGAAATTCTACATAAACTAGACACATAAAGGCACGACATAGCCGAAAACCAGGTCAAGACGTGGAGCAAGGCAGTATCAGATTTCGTTGAAACCGAGCTGCCCTATCGGCGGTTCATAACCGACTACATTGAGTAGGGTAGCAAAAATTGATTGTAACTTGAGCGTTTCGACTCAAAATGTGAATTCGCGAGAAGCAGTAGAAACTAGACACGTAGTAGAATGTGTCATGAGAAACTTAGGTTAAGATACCTTACCGTATAATGTACCACAAGTTTAAAATTGGTCAATGCGTAGTGAGTGCTATACGAATGTCCGAAATGTGTATATATAGTTTAAGACTTATGGGGGCAGAATAGATGTAGAATATAATTGTATATTTATTCAGTTACAATGAAAGAATTTAACAGTAGAAATTATGTGTTATAGATCGTCATGCCGATCGTCTGTTGACCCCACAGTAGATCGAGTAGCCCGTAGTCCAATACTAGTGAGTGAGTGTTTGTTTGTATATATGTATGTATATATGCATAGTTGTATATGAGAATAATACTGAGGATGCATACAAAAGTAATACTAAAAATACATAAAAAAAAAAATTAATACTGAGGATGCATGCGGAACTAGTACAGAAAATGCATATGAAATCAATACTGAAACGAATATGAACAAACTTATTGATATGCTTTCAAGATTAGTTGTAATAATTGCATAAAATGATTTTGATATGTTGTAATTGATGTTAAAAAGAATAATGGTGTTGTATGACTGAGAATAACCGTGAATGAAAACGATTGGCTATTGTTTATATATATTGAGTTGAATATATTGTGTT
>JAXCLQ010039362.1:6885-18410 GCA_035584115.1 Cedrela odorata | reverse complement strand
ATATAAGTTTAGATAAAATGATACCAACTCTTAGAGGATAAAATTATCTCTATTTATATTTGTGAAAAGTCTCTCCTCTAACAAATTATTGATTCAACAAAAATTTAGACCACACAATCAATGAGCCATTTTATTTACTTTTCTTATTAAAGTAAAGATATAATCATCTTCTTATTGAATTAATAAAAACAATATAATTTATTATTATTATTATTATTATTATCGGAGACATGTGAAATAAATTAATTTAATTTTAAAAATAAAATTGTAAGAGTTTATTAAACATTTTATTTTCTTTTCTTTAAATAAGCAGAATAATAATAATAATTTTAAACAACAATTAACTAGCATTATGAAGAGAAAATTGCATCATATATATTTTAAAAGTAGACAAATTTCAAAATATATGATAACACACTCGCTAATCCCGTAAACATGGCAAATGCTCAAGGAAAAATAAATCATATTTTTAAAAGACAATTAATCTGAGTACCTACCCTTCACCTCTTTTATAAGCATATCTCTCTACTCGATCATTACATGTCCCTTACTTAATAATCACTATAATTGAACTCTCTCACAATCCTTTTTTGCAATCTTTACCCAATCTTATACAATTAATATTCATACTCAACTACCACTCGACCTATACTCGACCAAGGTCAAGTAATTTTTTAATTATCATATTTATACCAAATCATCACCCAATCATAATTGGCTATTATCCAATCATGGTCGGGTATTTTTTCTTATTCGAATTTTAACGAATATATAACATAATTTTAAAATTTATAGCAATCAATCTTAAAATTATATATATATATATATATTAAATATATTTTATTATTTATTTAAAATTTAAAATTTATGATGATACAAATGTAAAAATATTGATTTTCATATATTTTTTACTTGAAAAAAAAATAAGCAACTTATTATTTATATTCAGATTTTAAATAAAAAAGATAAACAAATCTTCCAAAATCAGACATTAAGTTATGTTCAAATTTGAGATTAATTCAAAATTTTAATAAATAAAAAACAAACACTACCTACATCTAATAAAAAAAAAAAAAAAAAGTAAATGGATTGTCCTAGAAATAGCTTTCATCACGAGTCAAGTGGTGACAAATGGTCTAGAGTCTAGGGATGACTAATTTTTAACAAAGAATTTAAAAAACTCTTTTTCGAGTCTGGAGTCTAGGCCCAGTCCAATACAGTAAATGGACAGTGCCGTACCGGACTAAAACTGTACCTGAGTCGGGCCAAGCCGGACTACTGCAATTCACGGGCTGAATCAGCCTGATTCTTTCGTCATATCTACAGAGCCTGACTAGCCCACCCACCTGAAGCCCAAACTCAACATGATACGAACAACAAATTATACATGTGTCGTAATGCATCAGGCTCATACCGACTTTACGAACACGGCCTAAACTAACCCAACTCTTACGGCAAATACAACGACCAGTAGATTTTGACATTTGATGATGCTGGCAAGGCAACACCAACACACCACTTGTTAGCCGTCCAATAACCCACCGAAATCATAGCTAGAATGGACGATTAGACAGACAGAATTTGTTTTTTTTTTTTTTAATAAAATATTACAAAAATAAATTTAATAAGTATAAACAGAGTTTAAATCCACTGACTTCTTTTACCACCTTTAATTTTTTTTATTAATTAAATTAATTAACAATATTTAGATAAATTATACATAATTTAATATTTATATTGTTTCATTTAGAAAGGATCATCAACTGCATATACAACTTGGATCTCTAAATAACAACAATTTATATAAACTTCAAAAATTCATTTGAAATAAAGTGTACAAAATTATATATTGAGTATACACATGACGATTTAGTGGCTCAACAAATTACAAATTTAATAATATATTTAAAATTATTATATATATTTTTTATTAATTTTTATCATCTACTCTTTTATTTATATTTAACATCGAATAAGTTTATTTAATTTCAAATTTTAATTTTGCACATGGTTAAAAAAAGGTATTGACTACAACACAATGTCTACGTATAATACAATTATAATAAATGTAAGGTTAGGTTATATTCTATTCAATTATCAACAATGTTAGATATCTAAAAATTTAATTTAGAAAGTGACATAACATATGGCAAAATAATTAAAATATATAATAAATAATTTTAAAATTTTATTATTCAATAATTATTTATTGAATATCTAGCGTTACAATTAAATCAACGGTGTCGGGAAAGCACGACTCACTTTTGCCGCAACCATATATACGCGACCTAACGTGCGCATGAGCAAATATAATCATCATCCTAACGTCATGGCGTCTCCCATTCAATAAATATTCAGCCGTCTATTCACGCCAACCTCTTTGGCGATACAAATTTTCTTCTCAGCCACAGACACCAACCATCTCAAAAACCCAAGAAACAACCCAGACCGCAAACAAAGCAACCCCACTTTGTATTGATTTTGACTTGAAGACCGTATCTTGACGAAGCATACCCCATTCGACAACATGGGCCAATTCTCGAATCTTCGTAAATTAACTACAAATAAATTAAAAGTTTTAAAATTTTAATTAAAATTTTAGTTCTAACTTTAATGATGTTTTTTAAAAAGTTTATAATATGACTATAACGATACGTAATGTAACATAATCAAATGCTTAAAATTGTCTTATTATATATCTTTAATGGTGTTCATTATTTGCACTTCTATACTTGGGTTTCTTTCCTCGTAAGAAATACTAAAAATATCATGAGCCAAGTTTCTAGTTATATGTCATTGTTCTCTGTCTCCTTTTCCCTATCAAATTCCAAGTTATTTCATATGCATTATGATACAAAAAAGAAAATTTTACATACTTATTTGAGCATTTGATAATTAAATGTAGCCTATAATGATTTACATGCCTTCTTAGTTACATCTTTCTAACACACTTGTAGTGGGTGTTGTAACGATGGTTAATAATTAATGTTGTCACAAAAATGCTTTTATATATACATATAACCTGGAATATAACTCTCCCTTATATACATGCTGAAAATCTGAAGATACGTTGGCAGTTGGCACAAATACCGAATATCCGAAAATACATTAGCGATTGACTTGAGGGCATGGATATCAAATACCCGAAGACGTATTGATAGTTAGCTTGAGGGTGCCATATCCTCCGTATAACCGCCCACTACTTTAGTGAACATGTAAACTGTAAATGCTCAATCGCTCTCACTATTTGGGTAACTGCCCATAATCAAAGGTTTATCTCCAAATCATCTTCCATAACTGCTCAGCCATGACTTAAGAAGCAGGATTCACTCACAAAGGAGGAGAAAATCAACCTGACTATTATGCTACCAAAATATTACCAGATATGATTCCCTCAACCCTTTCTATAATTTTTTTTTCTTTTTTTAAACAATTTTCTTATTTCAATAGCCTACTTAAATATAGCAGACAAGTTTTTGACTTAAGTATCAAAAAATTATCACCAGTTACACTGACACATTTGATAATTGTCTATTTTAAAGGACATCAAGAATCTAAGAAATTGAGAAAGGAGATATCACTTGTTGATATTTAGCAGCCGATAAACCAATATCAACAATATATATAGCAAGGATCACAACTACATATCTATACTATATACAATAAAATCTATCATCAAATAATCTAATTAAAATTAACGTGTGGATAATATTTTATTAAATAGGTTACTAATTTAGATCAATCCATAAATAATTAATGTAACTTTTTGTATACTAGAATCTTTTCAAGTTATTATCTTATATGGAACAAAATATTTAACCCCTTCAATTAAATATCAAAATAAACACATAATAATCTCATTTTAATTTTAACACATTTACAATAATTTTTACTTGATATAAATCAATAAAATCAAATTTCATTATTGTTGTACCCAAAATTTTCAATTAGAAGGTTCAAATTCATAACATACGATCATGATGTTCATGAAATTAAGTAAAAATAAATAATTATTAAAAAATTAAAAGAAAAACCTTGTACTTAAAGGGCAAGGTCTATTTCAAATAAAGAGGAACGAATAAAGAACATTTTGAAGAGAGATCTTGTACCCAAATGGACAAGATCTAACCCAAAGAATGAGTAGACAATTCACTAGAAGATCTCGTACTCAATGGTAAGAAGTTACTCACAGAAAGAGAGGCTTCTTTAATTACGAAGCATGTGGTGTCTCCCTGACGATTCTTTCTCCTAAAATATATAAGGAAACTTGTAGCAAAAAGGGAGACTTTGTTAATTAAAAAGCCTACAATCTCTTAAGCAGGTTCATACTCAAGGGTAGGAGAAAACTCATATAAAAGGGAGAGATTTTCCTAATTATGAAGCTCGTAAATGCCTCTCGACAAGACTTCTTAGCCAAAGGTATGAAGACACTAATAGAAAACAAGAGAGACTTATTTTATTATAAAGCCTGTGTAATTTTTCTAACGAAATCTCATACCCAAAGGTACAAGGATACTTACAAAATGGCAAAGGTTCATTATTTGCGAAGCTTGTAATTGTTTCCACATAACAATTCTTACTTAAAGGCAAGAACTCATCTTAAAAAAGGAGTGAAAAAAAGTGGATCAACACTTAGTCCCATGCATGAAAAACAATACGTGACATGAAGTAAAAAAATTATGAAAGTCTTGTGCATCTACTTGGCAAGACTTGTAAAAAATATGCATAAACATATATCATATCATAGGAACCAATATAAAAATCCAAATTTGTACTAGAAAAGTAAATTTTGAATAGTTAAAGCATTAATACTCTCTCTCTCTCTTTCTCTCTCTCTCTATATATATATATACACGCACACATGTGTTGGGTATACAGCCTAGGATGTAATTAAAGCCCAATGCATTATAAGCCCAAACCCAAAGACACTGACCAGGAGATAACAAGGACCCCAAGTATAATGGGAGATGAGACGTCCCAAGGTTAGAGTCGAGACCTCAAAAGTAATTAGAGCCGAAACCTCTTAAAGTCACATTGAATGCCTCAACCTCATTTCGAGATCTCTTCATGAAGGTCTTAAGCACAAATAATATAGGTCTCAGGCATGTGGCACAAATAATACAGATCTCATCTCAGGTAGATAAAGAAGCCTCAAGTAGTGGCTTCCGGGACCTCTTTATATCTATATATTAAGGGAAAATTCATTTCTTCCCAAAGGTATATCCGAATTCTTCCATACAAAGGATCTTTAACCTAGTAAAGGTATTTCATAATAAGGATTCCAAGCTTAATAAATATATTCTGCAAGAAGGGTTAAAGATTTCATAAAATCTAGAAAATCAATGCTTAGCAAATGAAATTTCTATGATTCTTGCACGATGAGATACTTATTTCCAAATTCTATAGAATTTTAAGAGACATCAACACCTATAAAATAGGACTGATGACAAACAAGTACACATCATGAAACACCAATATTAAGAGTTATTATTCTTCTTTTTCTCTCATAACACAAAGTAAAATCTTAACTTAAGTTTTGAAGTTTTTGCTGGACCAATGATTTTTTACCCCTTTTAGCTTCTAGTTGTGATCTCAGGTTGAGTAAACATTTAAGAAAAAAAGAAGAAAATTGTTGCTGGTGCACAGGATCTAAGGAGAGATTTTTGTTACATCAACAATATATATATATATATATATAGAGAGAGAGAGAGAGAGCTTTTCTCTTTAAAATATTACATTTTCTAGCAATTGACTTGACTAGTAAAGGATTTTCGTTGAAAAAATCATGGACGCCACTTTTCATACCTCATTTTGCAAGAGAGAGAAAGAAACAACCAATTAAATGAGGACATGAGGACAACAATTCCACATCAATAAAGAAATAACCAATCAATAGTTCTAAAAAAATTTAATAATATAAAGCCGCAACAACAAACAAATACCAAAGTAATAAGAAAAGAAAATCAAAGACACAAGAATTTGTTAATAAAAAAAAATTTATGAAAAACTCTTCACATAATAAAAACCCTTTGGTTGATACAACAACTACAAAAATATTTAATTAGTTAAAGAAAAACTTATAATTGGTGATTTAGTACGAAAACTTTTGAAACTCAAATCTGATTAACTGGACAAATTACCCACTCCAACTTACAACTAGCATTCAAAACTCTGAAATCTTCTTTCTTCTATAGAATCCTTGATTGACACGTTCACAAGACTGAAACTCTAACCAATAATAGTAATCAGAACTCTAAAAGCTTTTTAGTTGGATTTGGGTTAAGAATAATGGTGGTGTTTATAAAAAAAAAATACTCAAAGAGAAAAACTTATTCACTAAGGAATTTCAATAAGTTTCTCTTGAAAAAAAGGTAAGAAAATATGTTGTAATAAATCTCTCTTAGTTGTACTAAGCCTTTCTTCCTTTCTAAGCCAAAAGAATGTGATTTTATAAGATTTAGTGGTAAAAAAAAGCGTAAAAGAGAAATTAATTTTTGAAAAAATTACTATTTATAATAATACTATTCATGCAATACTATTCATTGCTTGAGCCAGAAGTTGGCACTAACTTGGTGAGCTCCTTAGAAAACTTGGTTGCTTGAACGCTAGGTTGACGATGACTTTAAATTACTATTCACTATTCATGATACTGTTTATATTCACTATTTATTGTTCGAGCGCTAAATTGACACAAATATTCTAGAATGATCACTATTCACTATTTGTCATTGTTCACCTTTATAGCACTAGGTTGGCGCTAGCTCAATGCCATGATTCTAGACATTGGGCACTATTCATCACTTAATACTATTTACCACTCAAAAACCTACTCAAACTCAACCATTTTATCACGAAACGAGTCTATATAAAATTTTTACTTAACAAAACTATCAAGAAAACAATTTTATTTGCATAAGGCTTATATCGTAGAATGCAAAATTAGCTATTCTTCGAATTAAGGCACAAGCAACATAGTATCTCCATATTACAAAGTAAAAGAACTTATCAGTTGTTTAGGCTACCCTCCATATCATAAAATATTAAACCAAAATAAAGAAAACAAAAGAATGTACAACATTCAAAGAAATGAATGTTTGTAAGTCTAAATAGTAAAATTTGATCAAAATTTATGTGACATCATAATCAAAGGTGGCGAGTTATGTAGATCTCCATAATAGTTTTGAAATAATATATTATGACATTGTATGTGAAAGTTACGTCCATTTGCGAAAGTTACTTATAAAGTTATGTCGCGAATGATATATTATAGATGAAAATCTAGTACCCCCTACAAAAAATTTAGGCCGATATACATAATTCATGTCCTACATGAAAGTATAATAAACCACACACAACCATAATAGAAGCACTTGTGGCATGAAACTTTCCCATTGGAGCAAAGAAATTATTTATACTGGTAATCATGATAAATTCTAAATATACATTAATTATATTTTTAGTGCCTTGAAGTGTTAAAGCATCCTTACAAATAAGGTTAACTAGTCAACTTCAACATAACTATCTTAAACTATGCATAGGTTTAGTACTGTCGACTTCTACTTAAGCGTAAAATAAAAATTAAAAAAATATTTAGTAAATATATATTAACTGGAACCACTTAATTTTATTTGCTGAGATTTCATGTTTTGTGATTTTAACTGCACTTTGTAGCTCATCTCACAGTAGTAGTATTTGTGATTTCAAAGCAGCACAACTGTAGCCTCTCAATCTCAAACATATTTTAAATATTTGATTTTGTCTTCACTACTTACAACATCTTTGTGAATAGAACTTACGCGTGCGCGCATAGAGTATCAAAGCTAGAAAAGTCCCAAAGAAACAAAAGGAACCCCATAAAATGAAAGTGTTTCTATAGCATTCCATCCCCATGCATTTCCCATCTTCGTTATTGCCTTGTTTGCGGTAAACAATGGCTGCTAAATAACCAAATAGAAAGGACCCAATTGGAATATTTGCAACCACAACGTTGTGATTTACACTGAAATTCTTGGTCCCAAATAGCTCGATGGTTGTCGCTACTGATATTGAAGTAATTGCTCCAGTACACACACCTATTACTGCAGTACTGATGTAGAGAGCTACGTTGGTTTTGTTTAGAAGTAGGATAAAAGCTCCTGCCATCGGTGCCATTAACGCAGCTATTGAAGCTGGGCTTGGAATCATGTACTTATAACCCCTGAAAAAGAATTTAAAAAAAATAGCCAAATCTCTTCAGTAACTTACTGTCAAAACTCTCTCCATATTATGAGTACAATTATTAGTTTGCAACAGAGAAGAAGAAAGAAGAAACCGGTTGCAGAAGTCAAATGGACAATTAAATATAGGCTGACACGTGTATCATTGTATTTGTTGTTTCATTAAACACCTTAGAAGTAGATGCGACCATCTGATTAGACAGAACAGAATATAAATCTGATGCAATACTCAAATGAAAAATAAGGAGAAAAAAAGTAAAAAGTTACCTTGGGAAAAAGTAGTCCAAAAGAGATGGGATGAGACGGCCAAAGAAACCAAATGAAGAGGATAAGGAAACTAGAGATGATGTCCCAGAGCAGCCACGAGATTCTGCTATTTGTCCCAAGTTGTTCAAAAACACTAGACCAAGTGTTGCACCAAAGAAATACACAAAAAAGTACAACCAAAATTCAACTCTTTGCAACATCAACTTCACTCCAATTTCCTCCTTCACAACCTCTTCACGAATCTGATCCCTTGCATCCTCATCCTCTTTCACCTCATTCTCAATTCTGTCGACACCGATATTCTCCTCTACAATCGAACTGTGAACCTTTATCTCTCTGTTTAAAATGTCACGGAATTTTTCTGCTAATGGAATCACTAGTGGGAGTAATAGGCATGTAACCAAACCAATCAAATTGTGAAGAGACGAAAGTGTTTTTGACAACGAGCCCAAGCTGCCAATAATGGCGTAGATTCCAGTAGCTATTGTTATGACAAATATGGCCATGAAACCACCTTTCATTCTTCTGGATTTTCCTACATTAATTTCTCTAACTAGTGGTGCTGCTATAGCACAAGCTAGTAAAGGAAAGATAGAATTAAAAAGAAGATATGTTTTAGCTCTTTTTGTCGGTGAAGAGTACATAGCGTTAACAAAAACCGTGTAAACTTTCGCACTTAATCCTAAGTAACTAGTTGTAATTCCCACAGCGACTTGCTGATCCAACGGGAAGTTTCTAATTATGACAACATAACAAACGGTGTTGATCCAACATATGCTGTTTCCTGCCAAAAGTGTAAGTAAGAAGATATGAGCATAAGAAAGAGAGGATATCTGGTTTGTTATGAAGAGATATTGCAATCCATAACCAACGAAACCAAGAGTGGAACCAATCAAAAGGACTAGCCAAAGAGGCAAGTATACTGCTGCAATTCCGGAAAGCCAACCAAGGAGTTTTCCGGCATCGGAAGCAAAGGCAAGATTGTTGAGTTGCAGCTGGGAAATGGAGAGCAGTTGTTTGAGTTGAGATGAGTAAGCAGGAAAATTGGAGTTTGTCCCGTTTACGGACTGAAGCCATATAGCACCCACCAAGCTAAGCCATTGAAGAGTGTTTGAAGGCAACATGGCAAGAATTTCGGAGTTGGAAAGTAAATGGTTTGTATTGCTCTGCTGCGAGTTTATTAATAAGGTTTGTGTATTAATAAGGTTTGTGTGCATGGCAGCGGGGGAAGGGAGACTGTGAAAAGTAGAGAATAAAGAATGACATATTAATTAATGTGGCTGTGCACATAAAACATAAAATTAATTTATTTTGAGAATGACACAGCAAAAGTTGTGTTTTACGAGAGAGAAAAACAAAATTAATTTATTTATCTTTTACAAAAAAGAATGACATATTAATTAATGTGGCTGTGCACATAAAATGTGGATTTCTGTCGACCACCACCTTTGGTTTTAGCTTGAGAACGGGAATTTAAGTTTTGGTTAATTGCATGCATTAATGCGTCACAAATCGATACCGAATTCCTACCGATTTAAATTCAATTTAAAGTGTGACTTGTATAATTGATTGATCAACCAATAAAATTTCTTCAAGAGTTGAAGTAATACAAAAGTTATTTAGATACAAGCTCCATATTCAATGAATTTGATTTGGTTTGATTTGATTTTTTTTTTTTTAAATCGAAATCTAAACATCCATGCATAATATTTTCACCCTATTATTATTAAGGGTGATTCTAAAAAATTTAGAGCTTTTGGCAAAAATTTTACTTTAAATCTTCTTAAATTTAAATTTAGATAAATAAATATAATAATTTTTATAAATTTTAATTATTTAAAATTTATTCTTCAAACTTTTTGAAATGTAAAATTATTAGTTAAAATTTTATATTCTAATTTTGTTAAATGTTTTTAATAGAAGTAGAACCGATCCACGAAATTTTTCTTGTGATATTATCAATGCGTAAATAAAATTTTATTAACTTTAATTTTTAAAAATTTTCTTTATGCATAAACAAATGTTATAGATATAGTCAATAATATTCTATAAGTACTATATGCCTTTAAAAATGAATATATTGAAATTAGAGAAATATAAACACATAATTAAGTATATAAATTAGAGTATTTGTTTCACTTTTAATTTGTAGCTTCCAAAATAAATCTAAACCATCAATATTAGACAGCATATCAAGTTTTAATTAAGACAATTTTTTTTATATATAAAAAAGTGATAATGACAATTAAAATAAGTTTTAATTTATGTTAGAAAAATAATATATATCAATTTTAGTGGTACTTAATTACAATTAAAATAAGCTATTAACTAAAAATAAGTATTGATTTTTAAAACAAGTAAATATAAATAAGTATAGTTTGACGGGCATTACTACAAATTGGGTCTTAAACCACCACTTAAATTGCTTGAGTAAAGATATATTACTTGTCACGCCCCGAACCTAAGTTCATCCATAACTACCGTCACAAATCTTCATAATACATCCTATATACCTATAATATATCAAGAGAGTATGTAAAGATTTTCTTTTTTTTTATCAATAAAAAAAAAACCTGAAAGTAGTTTATAAATCATTAACTCTCATTCATGGGATCATTATCAAAGAATTGATAATATATGATTAAATCTAAAACACAAAATAAATAGGTAAAACATCAACATGGAAATCAATTCCAATTGGATTGAACTTATATAAATGTTTACATAGATTATTTAGTTTACAAATACATTATAAAATCTAATTAAATCTATCCAGTAAGACAAAATACATAAGTGAGTCAAGAGAAACTTACTCAGAGTGTCAAAAACTCTCTACAGCTACCACTAATTCGGTTAGTGCTAAGACACTTAACCTGAAAGTTAAAATAGGTGAGGGGAGAATACTCAAATATAATCAGTGAATAAATAAATTCACACAAATATACATACATGCACAAGCATTTTCAAAAATTCAGATATTATGATTACTTTAACAATATACTCAAAAGTGTACACACACACACACACACACACACACACACA
>JAXCLQ010039321.1:0-18466 GCA_035584115.1 Cedrela odorata | reverse complement strand
CTTTTGAAGCAGCCAGGTAGCCGAACTGAACCTTTGATGAGTTCAACTATTACTTGTATGATGTTTGCATATGTTGGTGTCTGAAGTGGACGTGTTACGTGAAATACACTGGTGTGATAACATCTGAACTTTTGATAATAATATACAATTGAATTGGTTGTCATCATAACTTTGTTTTTGCACATCAACCCTGTTCTCTTGATCTTCCCATGTTTGTTCTATTGTTTGACGTTGAAATTTTTGGAATTAGAACTGTATTCACTGTGCTTTTTCTTTTGGAGTCAGATGTGTGTTTCCGACTCTTGGATTTAAAGTCACATGATTAGTTTTTCTCTGGCCTCCAGTACACTTGAAGATGCTCATCTGGATGATCAAATAGTTGTTTCAGACCTCGTTAACAGCAATGTGAAGGGTTGGAACTGATCCGTGTTTCATTTAATTATCTTCCTCAATCAAGTGGCAGTGGCATTCTCAGAACCTCTCTTGAGGCAGAATTTTCATGACAAACTGATTGAGATCTTGCTGTGTGGTAATTATAATGTTAGATCAGAACGTCATCTTGTGGCATCTAATTTGGTTCAGCATATGCAGTTGAAAAGTCACGTCGGCAACTATATCAGCATCACATCCCAGCTTCATTTTTAACCTGCTACGAACTCTATCGCCGCCTAATATGGCTTATTTCCATTGGGAAGTGCATGCCTTCTTCAATCAGGATCTACTTTGTAAAGCATGTTTTGTTTTGTACAGTAAGCATGGCTTGCATTGCACCCTCTAAGTCTAACTCTAACAACAGTAATTCACTAAATTCTTTCTGGGTGTGGTTTTTCTACTGGAATTCTCAGATCCATGAGGATAGAAGATCATATGCTTATTTTCTCTTGGAAATGGTTGCCAATCTCTGGTCTCGACTCGGCTGGATGGGAATCCTATCGGGGTAGCAAGGGAAGCCCAAGTACATTTTAACCATTTTGAGTTTTAAATTTTTAGAGAAGACTCTTAACTAGTCCTGCTAGAGGTGTTAAATAGGTGAGTTGCGCTAGGCCTATATTTTAAAGTTCGCAAACTCGATGGATAGTTTGTTAAGGAAGCAATTACACTATAATGGAATACAAAATCAATTTCCAATCTGCATGCCTTACAGAAGCTTTGCATTATTGCCTTCAACTCAAAGTTTTGGTAGTACAAATTATTAGAATAAAATTGACTAGACTTCTTCTTAATAAATAAATTAATTAAATAAAGCAATGCATGCATAGTTCTTATAGAATAATGACTCGGCGCCTCCTTCCTGGCACATTTTGTCCTCGTCAGAGGAGGTGTCTAAGTGCACTCTCTCTCACATGTGAACATGCATGAATCCAGAAGCTCAAGGCTGAGTAATTAATCCAATTCATAGCACGTGGTCACATGTGCTCAAATAGACGTAGATTCTAAGTCAATAAAGTTATTTAATTAATTGAATACTAAAATGCAATAACAGCTTAGAAGATGTGAAGAAAGTTCCAAGACACTACCCACCAACATTCATATCTTGTCAGGTTGATGATCAAATTATTCAGAACCGCGTCCCTTCACCATAATAATTAATCGTGTTCGCTCGGCTTTCTCTTGTCTGCGTCTTCTCTGTCTTAGTCCATTTCAAGTTCCATTTCTTGGGTTTATAGATATAGAAGAAATCTCTCCATCTTTCTCATTTCGATATCAACTACTGCAAGTATATCTTGATCTTTCCACAAGTAAATAATAACCCAACAAACATTTCTCAACTTTATATTCAGTTATGTTTCTTCTGAGACCAATTTTTGTGGCAATCGTCGTCTTGGTTTCTCTCTTTGGCTTTCCCGTTAGTGCTGTCAGATCGTTTCCCAACAGAGTTGCATTCCATGGCGATAAAACGGGGATTAAATTTGATACTTGTATGCAATTTTTGGAGGCACCAGAGTATCAAAATGGCCTGGAATGTCCCATTTTGGTTGAAAATGGTGAGTTATTAGTCTGTGAACCGTTGGCTCTTCACATTGCAATGACTCTTGATCCAGAGTACTTGAGAGGTACAATTGCTGCTGTTCACTCTATTCTCAAACACACTTCCTGCCCAGAAAATATTTTCTTTCACTTCATCGCTTCAGATTTGGGTTCGGTTAACGCAGAGCGCCTTAAACAGATTGTCCGGTCTGCATTTCCGTCTCTGAGTTTTAAGGTTTATGTCTTCAAAGAAAATATTGTCACTGATTTAATCTCTTCTTCTATTCGCCATGCTCTTGACAATCCATTGAATTATGCAAGAAGTTACTTGGCTGAATTGCTTGAGCCTTGTGTTGAACGCGTAATCTACCTAGACTCTGATGTCATAGTTGTCGATGATATACAGAAGTTATGGAGGATTTCTCTAACTGGGACAAGAACAATCGGAGCTCCAGAATACTGTCATGTAAATTTCACCAAGTATTTCTCCAATGAATTCTGGCTCGACCTCCAGTTGTCCAGGATTTTTGAAGGAAAAGCACCCTGTTACTTCAATACAGGAGTAATGGTGATTGATTTGGTGAGATGGAAAGAGGGTGAATACACAAGAAAGGTTGAGAAATGGATGATAATTCAGAAAGAAAGAAGAATTTATGAGTTGGGATCTCTTCCGCCATTTTTGTTAGAGTTTGGAGGAGATGTTGAGGCAATTGATCACAGATGGAATCAGCATGGGCTTGGTGGAGATAATGTGGTAAATAGTTGCAGGTCTTTGCATGCAGGTGCTGTGAGTTTGATGCATTGGAGTGGTAAAGGGAAGCCATGGGCAAGGCTAGAAGCTAAGAAGCCATGCCCAGTGGATTATTTGTGGGCACCATATGATCTTTATAAGTTCTAGACATTCTCAACAACAGCGATAATATCCAACCCACACTCGATTACATAGTAATTGATTTTTTCATTTTTATTTTCTTTCTGCTATTCTTTAGATCTCGACAGGAAATCAATTTTTGGGTAAATAGACAGATTACACAGAGAAATACATGTATTAGTTCATTCATATTGTGATAGTTTGTTGTATAGCTTACATGTATTAATTGATATATGTTCTCTCAATTCAAAATTTTCTTTCAGAAGAAACTTGTGTCAATTGTCTGATCCTCTCTATCTATCAAGTACAATAAGCTCTCCGAACTCCACAGAACTCGGGGAGAACCAAAATTCTTTGAAGTCAATTTCTGAGAAGTTTCACATCAGACTTTGATTCAACCATATGCTTAAAATTGTAATCATCAATTATCATTTTTTTTTAAAAAAATTTTGCAGGTCCGAATATGTTCAACAATTGAACATACTTTTATGTGAATAATTTAGCACAAATATACTTGTGTTTAAAAGAATTCAAGAAGAATAGCAGGCCTTTTATCGAAAACCCTAAATTTGACAACTTAATGGTAGTTCAGCTCTGGAATGATAACCAAGAACGTTGCTCAGACAATCTACTGAAGCAAAACAACTCCAATACACTGCAGTTTCTCACAAGTCCAAAAAGCACAATGTTTTCTTTAAAACACATTTCTTCATAATGTTTAGATAATTACAAATGCCCAAAATAGTCATACAAAATATTTGCCAAACTTCTATTAAGCTAAAAAACTGCATTAAAGTTTAACACCATCCAAGGGGGAAAACAAAATGTGACAGTACGCATTATTAATGTAATAAAAGAGAGATCAGGAAACACTTCCAAATAGACAAGAGAAGGACATTTGATCACCAAGATCATGAGCTAAAGCCCATCACATAGAGGGAGGAATTGTGATTGCTGGCTTTTATTCTATGACATATAGCTAGTTTGCAAGGAAATGGTCAGCACAAGAACACAAGATACAATCTTGATCTGTTTTTCTTTTAACTTTGAAGAATAAATGTTACACAGATAAAATGAAGGAAAACAAAACCAAAAACTGAAAGAAAACAAAAGAATATACATGCCTCTTACATTCTTCACTTTACAACAATCCAACAACACAAGTTAGGTGTAATCTATTCTCCAAGCCTCTCAAATGATGACCCAATAACATACACCTGTCAATGGAAAGAAATTCTTAATATGTGGTTTGAAAACAACACTAGTTTTTTAGTAAGATATAAAACTTGTCATTCCTACCAAACATAACTCAACAGTAAGTTATTAGTTATCTTATGAAACTGAAGCAGGAAAAGATACCTTGTAATTGTAACTTCTAAGGCATGATTTATAATATTTTGTGAATTTTATATCCGCATGTTTTGTGTGCATGTGGCACATGTATGAACATGCATGCTACTAAGTGCATATGTATTAGGATTTATTACTTGAGGCCAAAGTGCAAACGGGAAAAATGATGGAAAAATTATCTACTCAGTGAACATAAAGTATTTAAAAATAATCTTCAATGAAAACAGGGGTGGTGAAAATTTAAGAACAGAGACATACCAGAAAAGCAGCTTCGCAAGGTAATCTCGGGATGTGCCTATGGTGTGACAATTTTCATCGTCACCACCATTACGATCCTCTGTATTTGTAAAGATAGAATCTCCTATGAAATTAGAGGTGGCATCATCTTTAAAGAATCTTTGCAATATGTTTTGAACAAGCTGGTGAATAATTTCTTCAACCTCCATTGACGAGGGTTGGGATAATTCAATCACCTGTTCACAAGAATTAGTATAATGACAGAGTTTGAAGTGACTAGAGGCTTAACTACAAAATTTAACTTCAACACAAAATGATATTGACCATATTTAAAATACAAAATCTGAGCATGTTACCATATCAGGATCCAAGGATCGTAAATACTCTAACAAATCATTCCTATATCCCCTGCCATGTTCCATTCGCAGATTTTCCTGCTTCATGGCTTTCAATTCCTGAACAACAAACAGTAATCAGCTGATGAGGAGATATCAAGCACCCTGCCCTCTAAATGTGAAGCAAAGCACCATAAAGCATTCAAATTTTTTGAAACACATATACCACTAATGAGAAGATGGAGAGAGAGTACTGCAAGAAAATTCTTGGTGTTGAACCAGTATTCACACACATGAATTTAAATTAATTTAACAAGAGGAAAGTTCAATAGCATACACACTTCGATTTCAAGCATTAATTGAAGGTGTAGTAACAATATAGAATTAATTGTAACAGCATGCTAGTTTTCCTACTATGCTCTAATGACACAGCTGGATATGCAGTCTGAGATTAATGCTTGCCACAGCTTGATATACAGTCAATAAGAACTATGCTTGATATACAGTCAATAAGAACTATGCTTGCTAGAGCTCATGCTGATTACACCCTCTCTCGCTTTCATTTCTGCATTAATTTAAGGAATAGCGACAATACAGAATTTGATTGTGACGGCAGGATTGTTTTCCCTGTACACACTAACAGTTTGATATAAAATCAGCAGAACTAATGCTCACTACAGCTCCACATACAGTCAAAAAGAACTTATGTTGAAAACAGTTAATGGTCATTACAGCTCTCTCTTGCTTCCATTTCTGTGTTAATTGAAAGTGTAGTGGCAATACAGAATTGCTCATAACAGCATGTTCATTTTCCTACTACACAGTAATTACATAGCTTGATATTCACATGGAATGAACTAATGCTCGCTACAGCTCCCCTCCAGCCCATGCTAACTAGGTTCAATTAAAGTGAATAAATGATATTTATAAAAAATATATATATGAACCAGATGAAACCTTTAAATCTGGACCAAATTCAAAATGGTAATCCAAAACCCTTGGGAACTTCCTAGAAAGTCATCCTAGGGTTTTGATGTAAAAGGTAAAATAAGTGACTCATTCCTTATCCTTACTAATCTTTCTAGTCATACTGAAACCCTAAATGAGTAAGCGATAAGGGTCATAACAAAAAACTCCCAAATGCTCCCAGCAATCCAAAGTGAAGGAGGTTTGGCCACTAGTCAACCTTTTTGGTGTAAAAAGAAAGCTCATTTGTAGGGAAAGCAAGTTCAGTTTTGCCATTCCACTTGCTGCTTGAACTCGAATTTTGCAGATAGGATTTGTCCTTTCCACTCTAAGATTCAATTAGAGCTTTACAAGTGTCTGTCCTCCCTGAAAGATATAGAATTGGGGAAATCTTTGGCAGGTAAATTTTACCATTTATTGTCACTAACTGAATCTTACCTGTATCATACTTCTTGGTCACCTAACATCTTTCATTAATGTGCAAAAAACTCATAGAGACTCCAATTGTATCTTTTCACATAAAATTGCCTAGTAAAATATGAAAAATATAAAATTGAACTGACAAACAAGCATTAAATTATGCCAAACAGCAACAATTCCTTACCTCCTTTACATTGGATAAATCTGATTGCAACTGTCGCATATAGTTCAAAGCCTCGTGAGATAAATCCCCAAAAGCTTGAGGACTTATCATCTCAACATCTTCAACTCGGGTCTCACCACCCTCACTCTCTCTCTCTTCACACTGCTTGTCCAAAACCTCACCTTCTTCCGAAAAATTCAACCTTTTTAAACCATCCACAGATATATCAAAATTCCTCACCAGCGAAATCCTGTACTCTGCATTCCACAATGTATACCTACTCGAGAAATAAAAAATCAATTGAGAATTCAACTCATTTTCAAAATTCACAAAATCAAAACAGAAAGACTGTAAGAAAAAAAAATCAGTTTCAAAAAAGATATAATGTGAGGTCTAACATACCAAAAACCAATTAAGTCTCTACCTATCGATCATTAAACCACCTCAATTTAATATTTTTAAGAACTCGATAGTCAAATTATGTGAAACCAAACAGCCCAAACTAATAAATCAAAAATTAACACTCAATTTCAAAATTCAAGACCGGAAAAATGAAATTGAAATAATACAGCAAAATTACTCTAATTAATAGTACTATAATAACTTATGAATTCGTCAAATTATTACCCCGTTATGATTGAAGAGACGAGGAGAGAATGTAGAGGTTGTTTGGAAAGCCTAACGGTAATAGAGAACTGATCGGATGGGAGCAGTCCTAGCATAGTAGAGATGGTCTGCTTCATTGAATCCTTAGCATAATCCGAAATTCCCTTGGAAATAACCGAAGTATCCAGAGGCTCAATTCTCTTGAGCATGTTGGCAATCACCAAAAATCCACGGTCAAAATTTGACTTCCGTGTTGAAACGAAGTCGTCGTTGAAGACTCCGCCGCCGCTGAGGCAGCTGACCGTCGCGGAATACGAGGGAGAAAACCGTCGACGGTTGGGCAAGTGAAGTAGGTGGCGGGAAAGCGGGTGAGGATTGAACGAGGGGGTAACGGTGATGCGAGAGAGAGTGAAAGCTCGAGCTGAGGTTGCCATATAAGAGATTGAGCTTTGAAGCGCTCTCTCTTGCTGTCTCTGTTTCTGTTGATGTGAAGAATCTTTTTCTTACCCTCTTCCTCTCCTTCACTTCAGCCCACAAAGGTGTCCGTAGAATGCCATTAGAATTTTAGATTATTACGGATTTGCCATTGGGGTTGGTAATTTTGTGTTTTGTACTTTGAAGATGCTGACTACCTAGGTTCGATTTTACCGCCAAGAACATGTATTTATTTTTATTTTTTCTTTTATGCATTTTAATTTCTGTTTTGCTATTTTGCTTTTAATTTAAAAAAATAATTTTCTTAAATAAATTATTTTCATCAAAATCTATATTTTAAAATTCTTTAATTTCACATCGTGTGTAATGGTCGCAGTGGTGGGTCCATTTTTCTAGTTCACCATAAGACTGAAAAGTGGACCAACTGCAGTACATACCAAAGTGGTGAACGAGACTCAAATTTTATCCAAAACGGGTTACCACCACCACACGCCCCTTTTGTTTCTTTACTTTCTGGGTTCTCATTGATCCACAAGTCTAAATCCTTCGCCGGCTGGATATGGGTAGGCCCTGGATGGTTGAAGTCACTCGTGTTTCGGTTTCAATGCTAAGAAGATTACCCAAAATATGAACGAGTGTCCAAAGGACTTCCCTCAAATGTTTGGAAATCCTTCCTGTCTGCATTCTGTTTCTCATAGTCACTGCCTTGTTCGAACTAAAATAGCAATTCATAATTTTTTTGAAACTTAACAGAATTCAACCTTACAGTTGAAACATTACATGATCATGATAATAACTAGGGTTTGGTTGTGGTTCAACTGTTAGTATTGTTACAATTATTGTCATAAATGTTAACTTGTGAAATATAGCATGGAAAATAAGAAATTTAAGGTGAAATTTAGAAAATGTAACACCCAACTTGTAAGAACTCTAATATACAACTTGAAAATCTAACATGAAACTCTTAAAATGAGTTTAGAATTGTAACCAAATCCTAATAACTGTGATAGAAACAAAAAATAACATGAAATTCTTACCTTGTCTAGAATTGCCTATCAAATTTGACATTTAACTGTTCAACATAATATGCTATTGATAAATTAAAAACTGATATCTCATTGTAAGTCAGGGAAGAATGCTTCACGAGGAGCTTGAATTCAGTGTTCTCTACACTAAGAAAAGAAACAAAAGGGTAATACTTTAATTTTTTTTTTTTCAATGATAATCATCTCTTATCGTCCACTAATTTACTGCATGCTCATGAATTGAACTAAAAAAATTGAAGCTAAACACCAAAAAGAATAGAAATATGTATGACTATGATGTAAAAGATTATGGTTGATGACGTGTAATGGGTATCCAGTTGGTGTATCAAGAAAATACATCCAACAAACAGCCGTAGATCTGTCATTGTGAAGACAACATATGAAAGATAAAAAGAATGTACTCCTTTGGTGAAATTTTGTACTGTCATTCGTAATAGGAGATATAAAGAGGATCAGAGCAGCATCTGGGTCTTCGATTCTTCGAGTTCTTTATCCCCAACTTCGGCATACCATGACTTCCATGAGTCAACATAATGACCAAAAAGGTCACATAGAGCTGTCACACCATCAAACAAATGCAATGGCCTTCTGAATCAGTTGTTGCAACAGTTAAATGCCAAGAATTATCCAAGTGTATATGACATGCAATGCAAGAGACACGGATAAGGATTAGCAACTGCCATCTTAGTGAAGCTGAAATTTGTAAAGATGCAATAAAACTTCAGTTTAGGGGAATGCCTAATTAGTCAAGAATACTTAGCTTGCACACCTTCCAGAGTCATTATGTATAAAGAGTGATAAATTTGTAATTCATCAAAACTGATTGATAATTGCTCAAATTCTTATGAAAAGGCAACCACGCTGATCCTATGAGAGGAGAGAGACAAAGGAGGAAATTTTTTATATGCATTAAACCAGAACTAAAGGATTCAAAGGTAATTCCATTTTTTCTAGTTAAGGTTATGAACCACTGATAAAAGTTATAGAATAACATCAAGTTATAGAACATTGTCATAGCGGTTACATGTTAAACAGTCTTGGTTGAATAGGAAAAAACAAAATGCCTAAGCCAAAAGAAAAAACAACTAACAAGGTGGAAAGACTTGACGCTTGATCAAACACAAAAAATGTTGCATGAACTTCACAATACCATTCAAACAAAAACTAAAAAGGTACCTTGATTGTGATACCTAGGACAAAAAGTAGAAGCCAGGGTCTCGAATTCCTGAACCCGTTTTGCATTCTTGTTTCTAGAATTACTTACTCCCAAAATATTGACTGGCGTAAATGGGCCATACACAAAACCTTTTGATCTATGTTTTGATTGCTGCTCCATTCTGTTCTCACTATGGGTATTTTCCACATTATAGTGTTTAAAATGCTTTGGCACATTTAACTTCTGATTTGACTTCCTATCAGCTAAAGAATCCACCTTATTTTTCTTTAAGCTGAAGTTTGTAATTTCAGTCCCAAACACCCTCTTCTTGGGCTCATTCAGATCCAAAACAACGGGAGATTTGTTAGAGTGTTTTCCTCTCCATCCCAACCACCTGAATGCTGGTCTTCTGCTCTCTGGATGATGGGTCTGCATATCAGTAAACCAAAATTAGATCTGATATGAACTAAACATTAGTTCTTAAGAAAGGTTTTTCTTCATTTACTAAGGACCAGCATTTATGAACACATACCTTCTCAATCAAATTCATGGAAGAAAAAACATTGGCAATATCATATAGTCGTCTAATTTTTGCTGCAGACATATACATACAGAAAATTTTTAGTGAATCAACTTGTCAGTATCTTAGTTGAAAAGTCAATGTAAAGGTCAATTACTTCTCATAGAAGTTGAGTTGTGGGTGTCACCCAGCAATCGAAGTGCAGCGTTATCAAGTGTGATCATATCCACCTAGAGAAAATTACAAAACTTAACCAAATGAGAGATAAATGAATAGCTCATGATGAGAAAACAATTCCAAAAGCACATGACTTACATCTGAACAAAGGAAAAGCTTCACAAAATTCTGTGTTAAAAGCCATAGAGATTTTTCTCTTTTGTTTTCTGTGTTAACAAAAAGAACAACAACCAAGTTGATTAAAAAATAAATAAAAAAAACCAGCAATGCTAGTTTCAACCAGTCTACACAAATTAAATACAGGCAAAACTTGTTTGCGCAGACTGATCTGAGTGGAAAGTAGGTTACAAGCAAAACCGAACAATTGAACAAAAAGAATGAAGATATTACCAATTTTTGATGAACCCCCGTTTTCATTGTCATTTAATACCTATTCAAAATAACTCAAACAATTAGAATTCATAAGGCCAAAATTAATGATCAAGTTTTCATTTTCCTTTCTGCAATCTAAATATGTATTGTTAGATGATCTAAAAACCAATATTTATGAAAAATTAATCTGCAGAAGCATTACTACTGTTAACAATGGATATTTTTTATCAATAAAGTGAAAGAGAATGATGGTGCTGTAATTGATAAGTGAAAGAGAATGATCACTTCCGCAATGAGCATCACTCAAAACATAAAGAAACGATAAGTGGATAAGAATTCTAAATTTGACTTTGTTTTATTCATTCAACATGTTTTCAACAACAAAACAAAACAATTGAAAGGGGAGATAAAGGATTCTAACTTACATTTCCTGAATTGGCGGAACCTGCGATATGGAAATTCTCTCTCAAACCCTCTTCCTATAAACAGAAAAAAATAATGAAAATTAGTGTGTGTGTGTGTGTGTGTGTGTGTGTGTATAATACTTTATCATTTTTGTTTAAATTCAAATCTCTTGGAATGTAACAGGTAAACAATGTTTATGATATACCTTAAGCAATTCCAAGGCCCCAGGGATTGCATCAAAACCCTGCCACGAGTATAGGTTCTTTGCTTTTCTTGCTACAATCTGCATTGTACGGAGGTCTAATCAACTCAACCAATTCAACTCAAAGAAGAAATTATAAGAAAGAGGAAAAATAAAAAAATACAGAAGAATAGAAAGATAAATGAATATCTTACTCCAATACTTTCCAATATATTGACCACATCGTATATGCGGCGGCGCTCGACTCCTGCAAAATCATTTTTTTTTCCTTTTAATGAAAAAAGCCAATAGAAAACCCTAACTCATGTTTGGATCTAAGAAAATGCCAGCTATTAGCGGGAAAAAAAAAATCAAGTGTCGGGCTTCTGAATTATCATGAATCAAAATTCCAAAGAGCCACCCCTCTCTCCATTAACCTCCATCGTCGAAAAGCCAAACTTTACATTTTTGTGTTTTCCATTTTCTCATCAACCAAACAGAACGCAAATGGATAGTAAATTTACAAAACAAAATACAAATAGGACTTAGAACTAGAAACATCTGTTAAAGACCTAAACGGCTAGCAGCAGCATCAAGTCCAATTGATTCAACGCCATCTCCATTATATAACTTCAAGAAACTGAAAAAAGAAGAGAACTATCACTCTAAAATGAAAGGAAAAACCGCAGCTTAAAGAAGATCCAGTATAAGTCAAAGGAGTGAGAACGAGATGTAATGATTTACTTGGAGCACAGCAGTCCGAGAGATTTTTCTTTGCGGCTGTAGAATTGCTTTCCAGTGGAATCAGTTTCTCGGAAAACAAACGCAGACATTCCCTCAGAAAATCAATCTGATTCTTGGCTTTCTTCGGAGAGAGGCCGTTAAAGAAGAAGAGAGAGAGAGAGTGATATTCTTTGGCGGGTTCGGAAATTCAAATATGGTTTCGGATCAGTCGGAGAATTCCGGGTATTTGGATCGCGGAAAATTCAAATTCAAGAACAGATTCACAACCAAAAACAGCGGTTTGACGCAAATTACACTTCTGCCCTTTTTGCCATCTCAAACTGCCTCTTAAGAGCCTAATAAGTCTTGTGACTTTAGGTTGTGTTATGAGAAACGGCATCTTTCTCTTTCTGGAGGGAATGTGATTATCAGATCACGTGCTTCATTCTTGTCCTTTGCTTTGATATTACGACAATGCACGTGATAAATTCATTAATATTGGGAAATTTTTTTATTTCTCATGAATTGATAACATGACTTCATTAACAACTAATTGACAATAATATAAGGAGACAATAATTTAAACGTCAAAAATCACCAACCCTATCTTCCCATCCCTCGCACGTACATATTGTCTTCTCAACCTAAACCTAAACCTCAACCCTCCTATCACACTTTCGTCTCTAAGTCTAACCCGATTGATTTAGTACATCATTGATTTGTTATTAGACAATTGCAAAATCCCTCTAGTTTTAAAAACTAAGTGAATTCGTATGTTGGGTTTCTTGAACGATTTTAGATCTATTTAAAATAATATAATATTTAGCTAATCGTGTGAGATGCTTTCTTAACATTTGGACGATTGAAACTGCGTTGTGATGGCTGGGTTGAGGAGCGAGGAATGTGGGTCCAGTACCGTTGCAGGAATGCACGTGGGTTAGATAAGTCGGCATACAATTTCATTACTTTCCCTATTTTATATTGTGTGCAAAAACTGACCGAATGATCTGTTTATTTTTTATTTGTTGGATAGTCATTGTCTAACCTAACTTTTTGCCTTCATTTTTCTTTTATCAGTAACAAATCCTCAAACACGGAAGAGTTCTTTTATCAGTAACAAATCCTCAAACACGGAAGAGACTTTAGGCCCTTGCATTCCTGCAGAATTGAGATGGCCACAAGTACGTATATTCAGCTCAAGAAGGCAATTAAGTTCTGCTTGTAAATCTGTTTTTTTGCTTAGAATTTTGGATGTCATAACTCTGAAGGCAA
The DNA here is from genome assembly GCA_035584115.1 of Cedrela odorata. Lineage (NCBI taxonomy): Eukaryota > Viridiplantae > Streptophyta > Magnoliopsida > Sapindales > Meliaceae > Cedrela > Cedrela odorata. The sequence goes on along the minus strand of JAXCLQ010039321.1, from coordinate 5,263 downwards.
CTGATTCTAATAAAGTACCTTCCTGTTCAAACTGGAAAAACATTTTTCAGGTGACGTTGGCATGAAGAATAAGTTAATAGGGCAAAGGCAACTGCAGAAGATAAACTTAAGGGGAGGGAAAAAAATACATACATAATATATGTTCCAATACTGAAGATGATCCACCTAGAAAACAGTAAAAATGATCAAGAAGAATGAAGGATAAAAAGGCAGGGACGGGCAGGGAGCAGAGTGATATAGCTAAAAAAAATGGTCAAATAAATCCAACTCCTCAGTTATCAAATTGCAACTATCTGCGCCCGGAAAAACCACCACAAAAATCAATTCTGACAAAGAAGTGTATACACGACCAATTAAAAAGCACCATAGCCACAAATCCATGAAATGATCATATCACGCTAAAGAGTCCAATGTAATCTATCTGAAATATTGACAGAATCATAAATGCTGACATACAAATATGGAGATCAAACAAAATTAATTAAAATACCTTCATTTGTTTCTGAATCTGGCAAGAGAAAATAACAACTAACCAATACAATTTGAGTATTGAAACAAAACCAATCCAAAAAAAAAGTAGCAAGGCAGGCTAGTTCTGATAAGGACACACCTTAACTCTGTGGCTCAACTACGCTCACCTGTTGCCACTCTCCATCAACTGCTTCCTTCCACAATGTCACATTATTTGCATCAGCCACAGCCAATAAATTTCCGGTCAGTGACCATGAAACACTCCAAACTGGAGTCTTAAAATCGTTTAAAACTCTACCCTCCCATTGCTCCCCTTCCTTGGTACAAGTCCAAATAACAACTGTCCCATCCTGTGATGCACTTGCAATGGTGGATTTTGGAAGACCCAAGTTGGGTGCCCATGCCACACTCCTCACCCAATCGGTGTGCATCTGAAGGGCAGGAAAGCAATCCATCTTCCAAGTCCCATTATACAGCTTCCACACCTTTACAGTATTATCACAACCACAAGAAGCCAATTTCTGAACAGGATCAAGCAAATCAGACCCAACTAAAGCACCAGGAGCCATTGCTGGGGCCCATGAAACAGATGTTACTCCTACTGGGTGGGCCTGATCTATCCTGGTAGTGTCCCAACTACCATCAGCCCTTGCCATAAAGACTGAGATGTTCCCATCAGAAGATCCACAAGCCAAGCAGAGACCAAGCTCATGAGGTGCCCAACCAATGGAGTTGACAGATGTTTTATGATCATTGAAAATATGAGCCATTGTCCACTGATTCTGATTACCTTCCTTCCAAATTATCACTTGGCCATCGTAGGAACAGGAAGCAAGAATGGACCCAAACTTGGGGTGTGCCCAAGCAACCTGCCAAACAGGACCTTTGTGACCTTTCAATGTAGCTAGGTGCTGGGAACCAGAGTTGCTTAGACCAATTATCTTAATGGTGCTGTCAGATGAAGCCGTTGCTACACGCTTTCCATAGTAATCCATGACTACATCGTGGACGGTGTCTTCGTGACCAGTTTCAATCTTCTGTGCCGGCATCTTACCTGATTTTATTTTTATCGTTGCCCCTCAAATTTTTACTCCTTTTAAACTCTAGTTGGTAGCTCCTATATCTTATCCCTCAGTTCCAATACATCTATAAGAAATTCAAATTATACCATCAATACTAATTATACAAAATTATTCAAAAACATAAACTGTCAAATATTCAAGAATAAATAGATGAAATGGTACTGAAGCCATTCTACTTGCCATTCTATGAATGATTTACAGTAGTAATTGTCAATTTGAGTTTACTAATCATCAAAAAGATAAAATTGGAGTTTGAACACGTTGTTAGCATGGATTACACATGCAAGATCTACCATCTCAACCATCAAAAATTAACTAATTACACAAAAAATAAAATCACAAAAATTATTACAATCACGAAAAATAAAATGCCCATTCAATTACAATTCATCATCACTGGCACAGGATTTTCTCCCAACTGGATACAATTAGATACACATCTAGGTTTATCTCACATAATTCAGTTTTGCAAGCAATGCCAGCACATCGAGAATCTAAATGGTGTTTGCCTATTAACAAATATTAACCTGTGATATCTACCCGATCAAAGAGAGAAACAACGCGATCAAACTTATACAAACATTAAAACTTACAAAATCGGCAACCAAAGCACAACACACTCACAACACGTTCTTATTTAAGCCTAGAAGGACGCTAAATCTTAAAACCTAAAACGAAAATCAAATATCAAAATCAATTTCAACAATTCAAATTTCGTCGCAAACCACATCAATAAATATCTTATACACTTGTGAAGACTCAAAATTCCGTCTAAGATCAATTAACAAGAGATCCACGTATCAAAGGCTACAGATCTGAAAATGTAACAGTGATTCAAAACTAAGATGCTAAGGATCAATAACACGATAGAATTCGAAGAATCGTCACACAGCCGAGACAAGGGGTTTTTGTTGCATTACCTGAGAGAGGAGCAGACTGCGAATGAAATGGAATTGAACACCAGCTAAGTAAGAAACTTCTAGCTTTTCTGATGCAAGTTAATAATCTTTCTATGGGAACAAAGAACGCCCGATTCAAGTCCCTCGAATGGCCTCCTGTTTGGACGCACGGAATTTTCTAAACCCGCAGAGGCATACGTCAAAAGGGTTTTCAACGGCAATAGCGTAAAGTTTTAGCACATTTTTATTTCTGACCCGAGTTATTAAAGCCTTATATTTAAGTCAATTATCTATTTTTCATATAAATATATATATATATATATATATTGATTTATATGTTAAGCCCAAATTTTTTATTTTTTTCTTTAATTATAATTTTTTATGTAAATTTTGAAAAAAAGTTATTAAATTTTTGAAAAAGAGTTAAAAATCAATTTAGAGATAATTCGATACCAATTTACTTGTTTTGATTATAATTTTTTATTTAATTTTTAAAAATTTAAAAATGAATTAATAAGAAAAAATATGTTCATCGTGAGAGAAGATAAAACTTATTAAAAGAAGATAAAATTTATTGAGAGAATATAAATTTCGTTAAGGGAGTCAGTTATAAAATTAAATTAAGGATAAAATTATTTGAATAGTATATTTTTAATCTTAAATATAAAATTGTTTTTATTGGAATTAAAAATAACTGAACCTAAAATTGGGTCACAACCAATAAAAACTTATATAAAAAATGAGTTATATTTACACCTTTTTAACTCGTTAATTTATAAACGAGGCATGATGGTGAACTCGTAACCTTGGACATCATAAAACAAATTATTATATTTAAGGAAGGCAATTTTTGATATGTTCTATCAATAAAAAACGAACACGATACAAAATTTGTGAATTTGAGTTTAAATAAAATAATACGATTATTAAATGAGTAACACAACACAACACCATTAATAATCGTGTCAAATTAGAGTTTAGAGTTTTCGACACATGAAACCCGTTTAAGACACGATTAATTATTCGAATAATCATATAATATTAATTCATTTATAATTTAGTAAATTTAATTTTATAGTTTTTCTATTTTTAAAATGTTGTAATTATATGTATTTATTTTTTAAAATATTTAGTTTTATTTAGAATAAAAATTATTAGTATTTGAGAAAATATTTTTATAAATATTATAAAAATACAAATAAAAGAATATTAAATAAATGACACAATTACAATCCGTTTGACCGTTTAATAAATGTGTTAAGTTATAATTTTTACTTTTTATCAAAATTATTAAATGGATAGAATTTGTATTGGCCTCTTTTAATACAATACAAATATAACACGATATAAATACTACATAATAACATATATTACCGCCCCTAATTATATCCATACAAAATGCTGAGTTTTCATCATATGCATAAAAAGTATGCATTTTTTTTAGAATATGTATATATATTTCTTTGAACACAGCAGCACGTAACTTTCTTTTTCTTTTTTTTTTCAATAAAAACTTGGGATTGGATAAATACATAATAGCATTTTACATATATCATTTTTTATATTTTTACTATTATTCTAACTTGTTAATATCTGCACTATATTCTATAACTCTTTAATTATAATCGACACAAAATTAAAATTTTTTAATTTTATATAATTTTTTATACTAATTTCTCAACTATTATATTAATACACTCTTAATGACTAAGATTAAATCTAACATATGTAATTAATACACATGTAAAAATTTATCTCAATTATTCAATTGGTATTAATAATATGCTATATTACAACTAATGAGTTATAATGATGATTAGATCATTTAACTGAAAAAAAAATGTATAAAACAATTATTTTTGAATAATTATAATATTACAAAAAAAATTATAGTCTTACAATATTATTATAATTTAGGAATTGTAGTGAATAATTTTTATATTAATAAGTTACGGATGTCCGAATTATAAAAAACTCCGTAAAAATAAACTTCAATTTCTTTTAATTTTTATCATAAAATTTTTAAAATTAACAATTTAACGCAACAAAATAAAATTTTTCACTAAAAATCGCTAATCCGATGGTTTACCAGCCGTCCATAACCATTGATCTGATTTTAACCGGGCTAATAGAAATGACATTTTTATGCTCAAGTGAAAATTTAATGGGGATATCAATCGACCATTAAAATGTTTGGTATTGTATGAAACACCAACTCGTGTGACGTTGCATAATATACTAAACACTACCTCATTCAGAAATTTTACATTTGTTGTTATAAAATTATAAGCGATAACTGGTGCCATCTGCAGATTCTGTGGTGCAGGAAAGACCAACTGATCCAGTGATTGTGATCAAACAATCATGCTGTCGTATTTCTGGTTGGCCTTCATTGTTCATCGTCAACAATTGCAGCTTGGGATCTACCACTTGCGAAATGTTCTTGGAAAAAGTTGATTCTTCCCACCTAACAAGATTTACCTCTCCAGTAAAACTCTTGTCGGTTGGGCTCATCCCTGTAAAAAGTTCAAGCAATATCACTCCAAAGTTGTATACATCTCCAGCTGTCGATGGTTTCTCACACAAACCATATTCTGCTTCATGAATACCAGCAGGTCAGTAGATCTTCAGCATAGCCAAGCTATATTTCAATTATATATATTATCATTTCATATGTGACAGTTTAGCAATAATACCATTAACAATTAGACTTTCTATTAATTTAACAAGAGGGTTTAGATAGCATAGTCCCGTTATGTTATTACGAAGAAATTTATTTTTTTCTTTAATTATGTCATCATAAATTAGCGA
>JAXCLQ010039290.1:0-22627 GCA_035584115.1 Cedrela odorata | reverse complement strand
GCTAGGTACAACAATCTAAAGCATACAAACGGCTAAGTACAACCCCTTATATGCACCCAACAGCTAGGTACAACAATTTAAAGCATACATTTTAAAATTTAAATAAACTAGTTTTAAGATACTATTCATACACTATTCATAACGGCTACTTAATTTAACTTTTCCAAATTCTTGTAAAGATGTTGGATATTGAAATTAAGTTGACGTGGCAATGTTGTTGATGTGGCAATGTTGTTGGTGTGGCAACGTCATTGACGTGGCTTTGGTGACGTGGCAATGTTATTTTTAACAAGATTCAACTCTTTCTGAGTAAACAAATACTTCAAGCTTTTATGGTTAGTGAAAATTTAGCATGTTTCCCCATAAAAATAATGTCTCCAAATTTTCAAAGCAAAAACCACTACCGCTAATTCTAAATCATGAGTAGGGTAATTTTGCTCATGATCCTTAAGTTGCCTAGAAGTATAAGCCATAATCTTCCCGTGTTGCATTAATACATAACCCAGACCTTTCCTCGAGGTATCACTATATACCAAATATCCTCTACCATTAGATGAAATTGTCAAAATTAGTGCTGTCACCAAAAATGTTTTAAGCTCCTGACAACTTCTTTCACATTCCTTACCCTATACAAATTTTGCCTCCTTCCTAATTAACTTTGTTAAGGGTGTCGCCAACCTAGCAAAACCTTCCACAAACCTCTAGTAATATCCCGCTAAACTCAAGAAACTCCTTACTTCCGTGATTGTTGAAGGTCGCTGCCAATTAACTATTGCTTCCACTTTAGCCGGATCAACAGATATCCCATCCTTGTTCACTATATGCTCCAAAAACACCACTTGTTTCTGCTAGAATTCACATTTCTTAAACTTAGTATACAACTTTTTTTCCCTAAGGAATTGAAGCACTATCCTCAAGTATTCCTTATGGTCATCATCACTCTTCGAATACACTAATATATCATCAATAAACAAGATCACAAATTAATCCAAGTATGGTTGAAACACCCTATTCATTAAATCCATAAAGACTGCTGGAGCATTTGTTAACCCAAATGGCATCACCGAAAATTTGTAATGAAGCAGTTTTTAGTACATCCTCACTTTTAACTCCGATCTAGTAATAGTTCTCAAATCAATTTTAGAAAATACATTCGCTCCCAGAAACTGGTCAAACAAATCATAAATTCGATGCAAATGATACTTATTCTTTATTGTGGCTTGATTTAATCTCCTATAATCAATACATAATCTTATAGTACCATCTTTCTTCTTAACAAATTGATGTGAACCCGTAGACAAAATAGCCTAAAACCCACAAACAAGTGAATCCTAACCCGGAAAGCCAATATGACCAGATTATGAATACCTAGACCCGTTGAGGAACTTGTCTCAAGAACCTAGTTGCAAAGAGATGACGCCACAAAGGTTTGCAAAGCCTTTGATAAGTCTAAGTTTATTTAAGAACACAAGAAGAATTGCTCACAATTCTAGCCACAATTTCATTTCATCAAAAGTCCTCTCAAATAACAAGTTAAGGGTGTTTAAATACTAAACCCTAGTTCAGATACTATAGCAACTCTAGTTTGGATACTCTAGCAACTCTAGTTTAAGTACTGTAGCAAACCCTAGTTTCACGGCTACTGTAGCAATCCCTAATTCGGATCTGTAGCAACCCACACAATTTTGGGCTTTGTTTCCTTTAAACACTAGGAAGCCTAAAACAATCTAAAACAAATAATTAAGATAACCATGAGCTATTTAATTAATTTTATCAACCCATTTACATAACAATAACATAGACTAAAATAATTAAACAAAGTTACATCAAGCCCACATATAGAATACAATGTGGCTGCATTTGTCTTTATGTCTTTACTCTTGGACTTGGGCTTAATTGGCTTGTAGGACATGTACAAAGGTTGGTTCTTCATCTCGTAAGCCATCTTCCATGATTCAAAGTCGTTTGACTGTCGTCCAAGTAGGGTTTTGGTCATGGTCTTCATAATAAGCCCATCTGGAACATGGAATGAATCTTCAGCAACTTGATCAATTTATGGAGTATCTTGGATTCCATCATTCCCCCTCTTCTCAAAAGGATTCGTCCTCGAATCTGCATGAAATAAAGTTAAGTCAGAGATATTAAAAGTAAAAAAAAAAACATTATACTCACCTGGAAGATCCACTTTATAGGCATTGTCATTGATCTTTTCAGGTATTTGAAATGGACCATCTTCTCTTGACATTAACTTGAATTTCCTATGGTTCGGAAACCGTTGCTTTCGCATGTGTACCCAAACCCAATGTCTTCCCTTATTAGCTTGAGATGCATACTCCTCTTCTCAATTTGAAGTCGTGTCTTCTCATGATTGTATTTCACAAGTTTGACTTTTTGTTTCCCATATAAACTAATATGCTTATCAAACATTAAAAGAATGAAATCCAAAGGGGTTAGTAGATTAAATCCAAAGACATTCTCAAAAGGATAAAATGAAGTAATAGAATGAATGCTCCTTGTATATGCAAACTCAATAAATGGCAAACAATCTTTTCAAGACTTCAAATTCTTATTAATAACAGTGCAAAAAAGTTGAGATAAAACCCCATTAACTATCTTTATTTGTCCATTGGTTTACGGGTGATAAGTTGTAGAAAACAAAAGTTTAGTACCTAACTTACCCCACAACACTTTCCAAAAATACCTAAGGAACTTAACTTTCCTCTCTGAAATGATAGTCCTAGGCACTTGATGTAGTCGCACAATCTTCTTAAAGAATAGGTTAACATTGTTTGTAGCATTGTCAAACTTATGGCATACAATGAAATATGTTATTTTGCGAAACCTATCTATGATCACAAAAATAGAATCTTAACCCCTCTTAGTTTTCAAAAATCCTAACGCCAAATTCATAGATATGTCAACCCAAGGTGCCGTAGATACTGTTAAATAAGTGTACAAGCCTTGCCGTAAAACCTTAGATTTGGCATTTTTACATGCAATGCAATTATGTAACATGTCTAATGTCTTCTTATCACCAAAATGTCTTATTAAACTGTTAGAATGTATCTCTTACAAAAGTAACTCTCTCATAGAACAATTCGACGCACACAACTTAGTCACACTAAACAAATACTCATCATGCTTATAAAACTTATTATGTGTGCCTATATCACATGCCAAATATATTTCAACAAAATCAGAACCAGTGGCATAAAATTCATTGACAAACTCGAAACCAAGTAATTTTGAATTCAAAGAGGTAAGAAATATATACCTATGTGGTAACGCAGTAGAGACAATATTTTCCTTACCATGCTTATAATGGATCACATGAGTAAAACTCTTAACTAACTCAATCCACTTCGCATAACCTTTACGCATCAATTCTTCGAATTGCCGTTGACGCTCCTTCATCTCCTCGAGATTACTTAGATACGCTGGCTGGTTTGGACTAATGGCTCTCAAAATGAAGTCAATTTGGTGCTCAATACCTAAAATGGATGGCAATCTATTAGATATTCCTTTGGCAAATAAGTCCTCGTACTTTTGCAATAAAGACACAAAAACACTAGGAAGAGAAGGGTTATCATTAGCTTCTTCAATTTTGGGAAAGTAAACAGATTTCACGCTCCTCTCACTCTTTCTTTTTTCACTCTCGATTTCTCTCCTCTTTATGCTCACGAAGTTCTCCATTTCACTCCCTTCTTTCCCATTGGAACTCTCGACCTTACATTCCTTATTCCCCTTGAAACTCTCAGCCTCACTTCCTTTATTCCCCTTAGAAATCTCGGCCTCACTTCCCTTATTCCCATTGGAACTCTCTGCCTCACTTCCTTTAATCCCATTGGAACTCTCAACCTCACTTTCCTTATTCCCCTTGAAATTTTCGGCCTCATTCTTCAATTTTACTTGATCATTCAACACTTGTTTCAGAGGTAAAGGTACGAAGATCAATTTCTTTCTACCCTTAACAAAGTTGTACTGATTTTTACAACTATCATGAGTTACGTTTCGATCAAGTTGCCATGGTCTCCCCAACAACAAGTGACTAGTATACATAGGAACTAAGTCACATAAACACCTCGTCGTTGAAATTCCCAATCGAAAAAGTAATCAATGCTTGCTTTGTTACATTAATCTCCCCACAATCATTCAACCAATGTAATCTATAGGGTTTAGGATGTTTAAATATTGGTAACCCTAGCATCTTCACCAAAGTAGCACTCACCACATTGGTAAAACTCTCACTATCAATGATCATACTACATACTTTGTTGTTAATGAAACAACGAGTATAAAATATGTTCTCCCTCATCTTCAAGACTCTTTTACTGAAGTACTCAATGTCTTTGTCTCTCTCTCTAAAACCTCTACGAACTCCCTTATCATGCCTCCAATCACTTTGCCGAAATCTGTCCATGGTTTTTCCATGCCCAAACTCGTAAAATTCACCAATATCATTCCAATCATTTTCAGCTTTATACTGATCTAAAGGAAACAGTCTACGCCTTGCATATAAATTCGGATTTTATACTCTATTAGACTGCGCCCTTTGTACATTAGCCAATACTCTTTCATGTCTATCCATCCTATGCATAATATCGACTCTTTGTTTCTCCATATTATCATTTATTTTCCCAAATGTAGTATCCAACTGCTCAAACCACTCAAATATATCTTGCATTGTGAACTCAGAAATATCCTCGTTATGAGTTGATTTGTTGGAACTGTGTATTGCGACAACCTTTTTAGACATTGTGAATGCTCTCAACCTAGCGTGTTTGTACTCGCAATGTCACTCCACTCATGTTTACACTCAATTAGGCTTTTTTCGATACTTTGCTCACACACTCTTGCCTTTTACCACTCAATTTCTTTTTTTGAGTTCTTTAAGAACTAAAGACTTAATCCTAGACAATAAACCTAAGTTTTGTCCCCTCAAGCAATTAAATTCAAGAAACAAACATGGAATAAGAATAGACGAAAACAAAGAAAGATTAGACTCTAGACTCAATCAAATAAAACGCAAGAAAGGAAAAGATTATATAAATTCAGTCACCAAATCCAATAAAAATTTTGAATTTATCCTTGTGTTGCTTATTGTATTTGATTTTTGTTTTCTTAATCCAAGCAAGGAATTAGAATGCAACAAGGAGAACCACAAAATTCAATAATTTTTTCTTTGAATTTTCGAATTGTGTACTGTAGCAAATATGTACTGTTTAGATTAAAAATACTGTAGCTACGAACTCAAGAACACAAGATCAAAATTTTCAGAACACAAAATCAGTAAGGAAAACACCAAGAAGACACAAGAACACGTACGAAACAAGAAGAACACGCAAGAAACAAGGTGATTAAAGAGAAGAAAAAGAAATCGCAGAGTTGAATTTTTTCTTTTTGTTTTTCCTTTTGTTTAATGATTCAACAAGTAAGATAAGCAAAAAAACAATACATTCAAACCCTAGAACGTTAGTGCATTAAGGTTAAATATATCAGATCTTTATATATATAAATATATTTTGTTTTTTGTTTTTTTGTTTTTGTTTAACTAGATGCACAAATAGTTAAACATAAATGATAGAATAACCTGATCTTGGAATCAAGCTGTGATATCAATTGATGTGAACCCGTAAACAAAGTAGCCTAAAAACCCACGAACAAGTGAATCCTAACTCGGAAAGTCAATATGATCAGATTATGAATATCTAGACCCATTGAGGAACTTGTCTCAAGAACCTAGTTGCAAAGAGATAACGCCACAAAGGTTTGCAAAGCCTTGGATAAGTCTAAGTTCATTTAAGAATATAAGAAAAATTGCTCACAATTCTAGCCACAATTTCATTTCATCAAAGTCCTCTCAAATAATAAGTTAAGGGTGTTTAAATACTAAACTCTAGTTTGGATACTATAGCAACCCTAGTTCGGGTACTGTAGTAAACCCTAGTTCCGCAGCTACTGTAGTAATCCCTAATTCGGATCTCTAGCAACCCACACAAATTTGGGCTTTGTTTCCTTTAAACACTAGGAAGCCTAAAACAACCTAAAACAAATAATTAAGATAACTATGAGCTATTTAATTAATTGTATCAGCCCATTTACATAACAATAACATAGACTAAAATAATTAAACAAAGTTACATCAAGCCCACATGTAGAATACAATGTGGCTGCATATGTCTTTATGTCTTTACTCTTGAAATTGGGCTTCAATGGCTTGTAGGACAAGTACAAAGGTTGGTTCTTCATCTCGTAAGCCATCTTCCATGATTCAAAGTCGTTTGATTGTCATCCAAGTAGGGTTTCAGTCATGGTCCTCATAATAAGCCCATCTAGAACATGGAATGGATCTTCAGAAACTTGATCAATTTGTGGAGTATCTTGGATTCCATCACAAATAATACTAGAGCACCCCAAGGTGAAGTGCTAGGACGTACAAAACCCTTATCTAATAACTTATGCAATTGACTCTTTAATTCCTTTAATTCCACAAGCGCCATTCTATATGGTACTATAGAAATGGGTGATGTACCCAGTGCTAACTCAATACCAAACTCAATCTCCCTTTTAGGAGGTAACTCGGGTAAATCATTTGGAAATACATCACGGAATTCTGAGACTACAGGAATATTCTCCACACACACCTCGGTCTCATCTCTTTTAACCACATAAGCTAAGAAACCTTCACACCCTTTTTCTAATAACTTAGTGGCCTTAATTGCACTTATCAACTCTTGACTCACCACTGAACACCTTCCCCCAAATCTAAATTCTAATTAACCCAGAATATTAAACATTACTTCCTTAGTAAAACAGTTTACTACAGTATGATAAGCAGCTAGCCAATCCATTCATAAAATAACATCAAAATCACACATTTTAAGAAGAAATAAATCTAAAATAAATTATTTCTCCCTCATACTAATTTTACAAGCTTTGTAAACCCGTTGTATCATCACACTGTCACCTAAAAGTGTGGCCATAGACATCGCATACTTCAAAAATTCACGAGGCTTATCAGATAAACAACCAAATGCACACGACACAAAAGAATGGGTAGCACCAAGGTCAAACAATACTTTAGCTTCCTTATTAAAAAGAGTCAGTGTACTTGTTGCCACTTCATTCGACGCTTGTGCATCCTGCTTGGTCAGAGCATACACACGTCCCGGTACCTTTTGCTTCTTGTTCTGATTTTCAACTCCACAATCTTTCTTGTCCACCCGCCTATTTGGACAATCTTTGATTCTATGCCCTTGTTTTCCATAACCAAAGTAAGCTCCCGTTACTCGGTGGCAAATTTCATGATGGAACTTCCCACAAGATTCACAAGGGGCATACATCTTCTGTGTTGCTTGTCTATTACTGCTCATATCTCTATAATTAACTCCTCTCGGAGCACGTTTACCTCCACTACCTCGCTGAAATGGAGATCTCTATGTTCTGCCACAACTTCCCGCTTGCCTGACATCTTCTCTCTTTCTGATGAACTATTTCCTAAGCTTTTTGTGACTTTGCCAAATCCCTTTCTCCAATAATTACTCAATCCACCAAATCTGCATACACATTCAGTTTCAGAATGGACAACCAAGACTTTATTGTTGGACGTAACTCTTCCAGAAAATCCCTACATTTGCTCTGCTCATTTGCTACTAAAGCTGTGGCAAATCGAGACAAAGCTGTAAATGCTGCCTCATATTCCATCACTGCTTTGTCTACTACACCAATTTTAAGAAGTTCGCTTCCATATTATCTCGGACACTTTATGAGAAATACTTCTCCAAGAAAGTTTCTTCAAATAACTCCCACGTAATCGGTCTCCCCTCCTACCGAATTCTTAACAATCTAGCCTTGGACTCGCACTAGTGATCTACTTCTCCTTGCAATACAAATGAAGCAAAGACTACTTTTTGCTCTTCACTACACCCAAGAGCTGTAAATATTTTCTCTATTTGCATAATCCATGCTTCTGCTACCATTGGGTTTACGCTCCCTCTAAATATCGGTGGATCCAACTTTTTAAATTGTTCCAAAGTTACTACTCTATACTATGCTCATCACCATTAAATCGGTTTCTAATCCCTTCACTTCTTATGGCACCACTGCTTCAAGTAATACCCTTAATTAATTTATTTTGTTGTTCCATCATCCTCATTATCAGGTTAATGACAGGATTCTCATCTTTAACCTCCCTTGCAGGCTCCCCCGCTCTATTAACGTTTTGAAGGGCTCTTGAACTAGATGCGTTAGCTTTAGCTTTTTCTCTACGAGACATTCTCCTCTGTTGCAATAACTATGTTAGATATATATATATATATATATATATATAAATCATTAATATTTAAATGATACAATAATACATTAATCCACACCTTACTAAGGGATAAATATAAAATAATTCAAAATTCCTCAATACCAAAATTAGAATCTAACAATTCCTCAATGCGCAATTATAATATAACAATTTCCTCAATGCAAAGTCGTAATAAAATATCATGCCATGTATTATATCCAAGATATAACAATATCATTCTTACATTAACTATAAAAATTTCACAAATTTTTTTAAAAAGGTAGTTATATATATACAACAAAAATGATAATCCATATATAACTAAAGTAAGGCCACAACTACAAAAAAAATTAAAGTGTATATACAAATCTACTTATAAAACATCCTAGTTGGGTTAGGCCCAACACTCCACCAATCATTTAATTTCCTCATTTTCTTCGACGTTGCCAATACAACCAATCTTCTCTCACTATTCTCACCTCTTAAGCTTCTATTCATCCTTCTTGCCCAACTTTTCATGGTTCTAAAAACATTATTATACCTCCTTGTCTAGTATATACGCTAGACCACAAGTTTATTTTGATTCACTCCTTTGCCATACACTCTTAAGCCCTTAAGTTCTTAACTTCCTCAAAAACTTTTGGACCCGGATCAGTGTCCAAAAATCACATGTTTACACTCCTCTCACTATGATACCCTCCATATAAAGTGCTCACTCTATCTCTATTCTTGTCCGCACAAAGTTTTCTCAAATCCTTCACGAGAACACTTCTAAAGCATACTGCTCTCTTCTGTCAATACACATGTCCATATGTCGTACTTAGTCCTAGCCATCTACATTCAAAATAAAACACGGTTAGATCCTACAAAATATTTGCAATTATACTCAATTAAACAACAATTGTAAAATATTTATTGTTATATTACTATTACAAGCATATATTTTTCCTACATTTCCCAATCAACCTAAAGTTTATAAAATCCTTACCTAAGCTAATCATACATGTTTTATATATCAATGTAGTACAGAAGGTAAATATTTTAAACAACCATTGCATAACACAATATAACAGTATAAATAACCAAAGCATTTTCAAAATTTTCCAATCACATATACTTTATTCATAATATAAACACTATCAAAATGGCTTAGTCAGTTAATGTCACCTGCACCCACAGTAACCCGAATTTAGAACGTGATTACGTGTTCTGCATACAGCGGTCATTCAAATTTTCATATAACAAAAGCGTGCACGGTGCGCTAAATAGAATTCTTACCAGCTTACAAGTCTCGCTTTTAACAAGAGATCTGGTTAGGTCAGAATAATAGAATTAACGACTAACACATAAGAATGCATTTTTATTCAAATTTTCATACATCGACAACATTTCATAATCACTTCCTATGTGCGATATCGACGTACAATTTTTAAGTTCATAAATTTTCAAGAATCATTTCATAAAATTCATGTTGGCATAATGAAGTATTAATATACATATTTCACGCAACATTGAGTATCGTACAATTTTAAAAAAAAAATAAAAATGCATGCATGATCTACTTATTTTTATCTTCGTTCTTCTCGAGTATATTCATATTTTAATGTGGCGTACCTAAAACAAATTAACACAATCTATTTCAGTTTCACGTTTTATACTCTTCGCTACGTTCCTACGACATCTACATTTCCAACTCTTACACTTTATTAATTTCATAACATAGACCTATTATCATATTTATGCCATAACATCATTTCATATATGCTTATACATACACACACACACACACACACACACATATATATATATATATATGCATATTATACCAATTTTTGAAAACAATACATTTGGCATAACATTTTCGAATTCGTTAATTGTTGCCATTTCCCGCCAATTTATTTTCTAATACATCTACATTATCAAATTCCAAACACTCTCAAATATTTCAAACAAACTCAGCCTACCGAACTTGCCAAAGATTCAAATTCAATTCCACCACTCACCATCTCAAATCCACACATAACAATTTAAGTCATTATAAACACATATTATACATTATTTATATTTATCTCTTTACTTACAATTTAACATCCATCTCTAATTTCTTAATTGTAACTTTATATTATTAATTTACTAAGAATGCTATAGTTAATTTCCTACTACAATTAATTTAATTCACTAAGCATGCTATAATTAATTTCGTACTACAATTATATCAATGATATACACATATTACTAACACTTTAAAGCCACCAATTCCACTAATTTAAAATGTCATATAACATAACATAATATCAATTCTTAATTTCCAACTACAAGTTTAAAATTAACACTACAAATTTTTATAAATTCCACCATTATCACAACATAATAAATAAACTTTAACCAATTTACACATTACAACCACATGATACTCATCTTATACACATATGAAACATTATTTGTACTTGATTTCCTAAATTACAACTTAAAAGCTAATAATGTAAATTCTAATAATATAATTTCCAACATCACATACAACTTAAACTAATAACATAGATTCTACTACAATTAATTTTAATAATTCATTAAGTATATTGTATTAAAATAGTACTAATTTTCTAGTATAATTTTAACATTAACAATTCACTAACTTACTACACCAAAAAAAAAATAAAACACTAATTAAAAACAATTTAAACTCACCACTGCTCATTTCTTTCTTCTTTCTTTCACTCTATTTTCCTTTCAAAATTTGCCTTATAAGTATCCTCCTTTGCACTTCCAATTTGAAATATTAAACATTAACCTTTTTAACTCATTAACACATGGGGTGCTAGGATTACTTCAATCAAATCTAATGGCCATCCTTTATCCACCATATTTTCTACTAACTAACACAAAATATTAATTAATTTAATCAATAAAACACATAGATGGCTAGGATGGTTTTAACCAAATCCAATAAACTACATTTAGCCACCACATTTTCCACTGACTTAGCTTTTATGTTCATCTTTATCAATTTTACAAAATATGCCTAGAATTATAACAAGTAGATGGATAGGATTAAGGGAAATGGATGGCTAGAATTTTGTAGAGAATTTAAGTAAAAAACTAATATTTTATTTGTTTATTTTACTTTGTTATATATATATATATATATTTGGGCTTGGGCTTTGGCCCATTTTAGTATATATATATATAAACTTGGGTTTGGGCTTAATTTAATTAAATTGAGCCCAAATTATGTATATATAATACTAGCCCACTTAATTACGTATGTATATATCTATCCATAAGCTAAAATTCCAAAATAACCTTGTTAATAATGAAATTTCAGTTCTACCCTTATAGATTTACTTCATATTACTTCTCAAAATTCTAATACTTAATACTTTAACAAGTATATTTACAATCATAGTTATGAGTTCTATAAAAGAAAGCTCGAGTGTTACAATAAACATTTAATTAATGACTAGAGTCATAAAATCATTTTCATTCATAAACATTTATACATCAACATCATTTCATAAATATTTCATAAGTGCGATATCGACGTATAACATTTAAATTCATAATTTTTTAAAAATCATTTCATAAAATTTATGTTGATATATCAAATAGTAATATACACATTTTTACATAACATCGAATATTGCACAGTTTAAAAAACATGAAAATACATGCACGATCTACTTACAATAATAAGAGAGTAACCACTCGTATTAATGATCCTTTCACCTAACTTAATCTTTCTCCCAGATTCTGGTAGCCTAACACCACAAATATATAAATTATGTCTTCTATTATTCAATAAATTAATATAAATATTTAAAATGTGATATCTGTGAAATTAGTGTCTAAAATTCCTTAGTTTTACCCCTATCACTAAGTTAACTAACTAAGTCCTTTATCTGATTTTCAACAACAAATTTCTATTACTAACTTATGTTAATTCATATTTTCAACTACCCTAAATCTAAATATTTTTGTCTAAGTAAATAAATACGGTTTTGATTAAAATACTGTTCATGTCGAAATTACTATAGCAAAATATTGTTTATGTCGAAGTACCGTAGCTAAGGCACTGTTAATATCGGATTCACTATAAAAAAAACAGTTATTGTGTAGGTTAAAACTACTGTACAAATAGTTAGTGTAGCAATCTTCAAAAACACTGTAGCAATATTCAAAATTACTATTTATCTGATTGAAAAACACACAAATTTCTTTCCACAAACACCTCAATCAATGCAAATTCAACCTAATACAATATTTTCTACTTCAATTTAACTAAATTTAACCTTTTCTATTTAAAATTTAACATAATTTATTTGAATAAATAGTAACTTAATTCTTAATTAATCATAAAAATCTAAAATTCAAGTTTTTATCAGATTGTAAAGCTTACTGGTAATTGAAATTTGAAAGAAAAACGTTCGAATTCGGGATAATTTGATCAGAATTTGAGAAGGAAATGGGAGAGTAAGGTTCTGTTTCTTTGAAAATGAAATAGTATAATAGCTATTGGAATAAAAAGAAGATGGGCAAAATGAGATATATGGTGGGATGCAAAAATCAATTAGGCTCCTTATTCTCTTTAATATTATAAAAATAGTTTGAAACTTTTAGAAACTTTCATTTTAGTCCTTTCTTAATGTTTCAGAATCTTTACAATTAAGTCCAAAATTAATCCAAACACTATTTTCATAATCTAAAATTTACATCTAACTCAACTTTATAACATTAATTTCGGACCTAGACAAATAACACTATTTTAAGTCTAAAATTCAATTATTTACTCAAAAATTATAAGTTACATGAAATTTTAATTAATCAATATTATCAAATTATTCGAATTAAATTTTCTATATACTGCAGATACTACAGTTATAAATTTCTAAACTTACAGGTATTACAATTCTCCCCTCTTTACAAAAATTTTGTCTTCGAAATTTGATAAGTGTCTTATTCATCCCATATAATTTAACTAGTATCCATTGAACTATAATAACCATCTTATGAAACCACCACCATGCAAGTAATTAAACTAGTGCACTTGATTAAACTTATTGTAAATACCACTACCATTCGAAATGTATGGTAACTTAGCCAAATTAATATATAATTAATAAACCTATTCTTCTAATATGCATTCGTTGATGATAGTAGCAAATATCATTCTTAATAATTCATACTTCAACTGAGCAACCTCAATAACCAGTTCCCATAAAATCGTATAATCTTAAATCACAAATCTTATTAACTTGTAGTTCAATCGTTATATTTAAGTTTAAAGTCTACACGATCTCGATGCTTAAACATTATTGTCAACATCCCTTATTCTAAAATATAACATCACCATCCTTTATTCTCTGATATAACAAAACTTATAAATAACTTCTACAAAATTCTTTGTATTACAGATTGACTAAGGTCAATATAACATACAACATATACGTTATATATTTATATATAAGATCTAAATCTAAGATATCTGAGATATTATATTTATAATATAATCCAACTTTATTCTAATTGCCTTATTCCCTTAATATTCGATCATTATCCCATCATAATGTCAAAACATATTTACTACTATATTGAGTAGTTATAAACTATTAAATACGATTAAGGTCCAACTCCTACATCCATAATTTTTATGCATCATTACCTCAGTTAACCTCTACTTATAGAATACATAACATCATACTTAAACTTTCATAACATATAAGTAAGATTCATAAAACATAAGTAACTTTCAAATGGTATTTTTTAATATAATACTTTTGATATTTTTAAGACAAACTTCTAACTATCTCATTCTTATCAATCAAGAATTGTATATTTTAAATTCGATTATAGCCTATAATATTTACTGTAACAAAATTGTTGTTTAACTTAGGAAGATCCAATAATAATTTCTCTCAGTCAAATTATTATAAAACTAAGTCACCAAAATTATTTGTTGATACTTTTGTTCTCAATTCACTCTATGTTCTAAAATAATACATGTATAAAATATTAAATCTTATAAATTAAATAATTAAATAACATACTTATTATAATACCTCATACTTCCGCCATATGAACCTTAAAATCAGTTAAAAACTAATGTATTTATATACTATATATAAAATCGATACTACTTTGTATGACTTTCCCCCTTTCATACAAAGTAGTATCGATTTTAACTATCTTATTAGTTAATATAAATCTTTTCAAATTTAAACTATGGACATGTATATTTAATAATATCTTAATCATCAAACAAAATCGAATTTCGACACTTTGAACGATTACAATACTTACTTATATGTCCTTTCAATCTCATTAAAATAACTTTATTAATATAAAGAAATTTAATAAAATAAAACTTGAGTTATGCTTAGTAACCAAATCTTTCTTCTATTCATATCGAATAACTCTTTGTAGATCATCTTATCTATATAATCAATATTCCTTCAGTTACAAACCCATATCAATCCTATCAAGTCTATTATCATAAATCTTTGTATAAAAATTCAATATCATTACACATACTAAAATATTCTCATTAATATACATTTGATACAAATAAATCTTTTAAATAACTCACCAAATAATATTCCTTCATAAATTGTCTTTGATATATATATATATATATATATTTTAACTATGAACTTTGTCTTTCAACTATTATAGAGATAAACATATCTTATACTTGTGGATTTTCCTAATCGTACTCCTTAATCATTGAAAATTTATTGAATAAAATAGATGAATATAAATCCTTAACTTAGAAAACTATATATCATATCAGTAATTATTTCAAATCTTTGTAAATTTTACTCAATTTAGAACTTCAATTTCACATTTTAAAAAAAATTGTCATATTTCTTAAACACCCTTGGCCTTTATCCTAAAATAAAATTTTATTACTTTTATGATTTTAAATTTATTTTACATAATACTTCTCTAATTTCCTCAAAATTCTTCTCATAAAAAAAACTTAAAATGAACTTCTACATTGACCTCACATATTTACAGTTTAAGCTCCGCTCTTGATCAATGAATCACAATTCTTAGTAATCAATTCTTATAAATCTCGTAAAATAAATTCTTATTGTTTTTTAAAAGAATAAATAAGATTTGAACTTTATTCTTAATCACAAACTAAACTCATAAATAGTCTTATATCAAAAGTCACTTGATAATATAACCCAAGATAATTCATTTCACAAAAATCATAATTTTTTTTAATACTAGCGTAAATTCGAAATAATAATTTTAAATCTTTTCTTAACATTTTATAAATCATAAATAATCACAAAATGATTAAGAATAGAGAAACACCTTTCATGACTCAATTACAAGCCTCGTCATCTAATTTAATCATTTTATACATTTTATTTGGATTCGTTTACTAGTTTTATTTTCATTTATGTCTCCTACTAGTTGAAGAAAAATCTTTTATTCTAAGATCCCACTTCTTGCTTTAGACATGCATCAACATTCTTAAAAGAAATTTTATCATACTCCCATAAAAAGAACAAATCAAATAACAATTTCTTAAAACATCACCATTTCAAGTAATATCCTCAGTCAACTTCTTCTATGGTCTCATTATTCTTACTATCTTATTTACGATGGAATATTTATCCTTTATTGCGGTTTGATTCACTCTCCGGTAATCACATAATCTAAGAAACCCTTCATACACATTTTCCTTGTAATTTTATGGCCTTAATTACATTGAACAACCCTTGACCTATCACAAATTGTCTCCACTGAAACCAAATTCTAATTGACTCGGAATGTTAACCATTATTACCTTAGTAAAACAATTCACTACTGCCTGATCGGCGTCCAACCAATCTATTTCCAAGATAATATCAAAATTGTGCATCTTGTATGGCAATAGATCAACTATAATATTCCTATCTTCAAAACTAATCTCTCAATCTTTGTAAATATAATTTATAACTATAATTCACCCATAGGAATAGCAACATACATAACTTAAAACTTGAATGTACAAGCTATAAATGAATGTGTAGCCTTGGAATTAAAGCTTTAACTTTTTGGTTAAAAAGAACTGTTATACTTGTTTGCTACTTTAATGGATGCCTATGCATCTTGTTTGCTTAGCGCATAAATTAATCCTTGTACCTTCTACCTTTTATTCTGACTTTCCCCCTTGCTATCTTTACTACCCACTCTTCTAGTTGGACACACTTAATCATATGCTCTTACTTCCTAAACCCAAAGTAAACCACCGACTCTTCGTAATAAATTCCTAGATGCGATTTCCCACACACTTGCAAAAAGAATTTGATTTTTTTTTCTACAATCACACCATACTTATCCGTTTTAATTATTATGAAATTGAAAATAACTATTACAATAAACTTATTACCCATTGGAATTTTAAGTATACTTGATGGAATGCTCGTTTTAACTCTACAATGGTTGTTCAGTCCTTTAAAATATACGCTACTTCATAAACATTTTCTAACTTTATCCAACTTTAACAGCAATTTAAATAAAATAGCAATCAAATCACACTTATACACACTAAAATTATATCTTCATTACTTTAATAATCTTGGTTTCCAAATTTCTAACTCTAAACTTTTACCATTTTGCCATTTTAACTTTAATAATCTTGGTTACAAAGAGTTCATTCTTGTGATTCGGTTAAGGATCCAATCTTCTAAATCCTTCATTTATATTTTTCTCACTTGAATTAGTTTTCTCAGGAAAGGTTTCCCTTAATATCTTCACTCAACACCTATTTGTGCTATAGGTATTGTAATACCTCTTCTTCTAATACAAACGTCTCACCACTAATTTATTACAGTTAACACCCTTTTCATACACCCGCATTCCTAGGAGAGCTTTCTTTTTCACTTCTTCAGTCGCCTGTGGACCCAAATCTATATGGAAATAACAAAGAATAATTCTTTGTAGTTTCATTCTCTTCTTAGTAATGTACAAATTTAACAAGTCCTTTACCAAAGCTCTACCAATTGTACCATTTTCACTTTTACTTATACTAGCTCATCAATCATACTTTGTCCTTATTGTATCTACAAACCAAAACCACATAAAATAAATTCCATGAAATCACTACAGATATACCAATGTTAAATTTGCACTAACTAAATTTTATTTTTGTTTAGGATTATTTATTTAATTATTTATTTTAACTAACCCGAAGTTTACAAAAGTCTAACCTAAGCTCTGATTTGCAATTTATCGACACTTTTAAGTTCTGGTATCTATTTATTAATTTAAAATTTGGTTATGAAAATTTCTTTGACACCAAGTATTGATACATTTGTCTTCATATATCAATTTATTCTCCTTAAGGTATTGATCTAGGCAAGTTCATAAATAATTTTGAACTCTCTAACTCAAAAATATCGATACTTTTTTAACATGTATCTATACTTTCTTTACATATATCGATACTTTCTTTACATGTAGTAATACTTTTTTTACATGTATCGATACTTTCTTCACATGTATCCACACTATATTCATACGTTTAAATACTTCTTCTCTATCCCTCATTACCATAATAATATTTTCTCATTGATTCTCTGAATTTCAAACCTTGATTTCCCTATTACTCTGAATATCTATATACTTAAATTCTTCAATTATTCCTAATATTTACGAACCTCAAATCATTATCTCATTACTTAGAGTCTATAGAACCTTAAATCTTAACTCTGATACTACTCTTGTAACACCCCATTTCATACTTATTCAATCAATCATTATTATATAATACTACATCATTTCATACAAAGAGTATTACTATTACATAATTCTTAAATGTCTACAATTTCTAAATTTCTTACACGTACAAAGAGTTATTTATATAACTAGTTCTTAAACTTATAATTATTATATTAATTACACATATAACCAAGATTTTCATCTATATTTAACTAACCTTGCACGTGTCATTTGTCACTTCTACGTACTATTCTCTGAAAAATAAAATTTTTACAATAAAGAGGGAGATATAATCTCAGTAAGTAAACCATGCAAGTTTTTCTATCTATCGATGTGATACAGAACATATTTATTTCTTTCCCAAAGTAAACATAATATATTTCCTTTCCAAAGCAAACATATTTATTTCTTTTCCAAAGCAATTATATTTGTTCAAACGGATCAAAGAATTTTTAAACTTTCTAATAACACATGAATTCATTCATATTTCAAACATTTTCAGAATGGCTCAGTCAATTAGTGTTACTTACACTAACGGTAATATGGATTTAGAACGTGATCACATGTTCTGCTTAAAGCGGACATTTTCATTTCAATTATGACAAAAACGTGCATTGCACGTTAAACAGAAATACACATTTGCGCGTTAAATAAAATTCTGAATAGCTCGCAAGTCTCACTTTGTCACGAGATCGGGCCAAGTCAGAATAAACATTTAACTAACGACTAAAGGTATAAAATCATTTTCATTCATAAATATTTACACATCGATATCATTTCATAAACATTTCATGTAACACTCCATTCTCATACTTATTCAATCAATCATTATTGCCTAATGATACATCATTTTATACAAAGAGTGTTACTATTACATAATTATTAAATGTCTACAATTTCTAAATTCTTTACACATACAAAGAGTTATCTATATAACTAGTTCTCAAACTTATAATTATTCTATTAATTACACATATAACCAAGGTTTTCATCTATACTAAATTAATCTTGCATGCGTCATTTGTCACTTCTATATATTATTCTCTGAAAAATAAAATTTTTATAATAAAGAGTGAGATAATATCTCAGTAAGTAAACCATGCAAGTTTTTCATATGTTGATATGATACAGAATATAAATACTCAAACAGATTAATATATTTTCAAATATTTCATATTTCTTTTCTTGTCAAAGCAGTCATATTTGCACAACCGGATCAATGAATTTTCAAACTATCAATTAACACATAAATTCATTCATATTTCAAATATTTTCAGAATGATTTAGTCAGTTGTGTCACTTGCACCTATGATAACCTGGATTCAGAACGTGATCACGTGTTCTGCTTAAAGCGGATATTTTCATTTCAATTATAACAGAAACGTGCATTGCACGTTAAACAGAAATGCGCATCGCGCATTAAACAGAATTCTGAGTAGCTCACAAGTCCCACTTTAACACGAGACTCTGCCAAGTCAGAATAAACATTAACTAACGACTAGAGCTGCAAAATCATTTTCATTCAAAAACATTCACACATCAACATCATTTTTTAACAATAATTTCATGAATTTGATATCCGCATATAAAACATTCAAAATCTATGATTTTCATATTATTTTCAAACAGATGTTTAGATATCATATTATTTCAAAGGCAGTAAAAATATATGCATGATTTACTTACAACAATAGGAGGGTAACCACTCCCACTAATGATCCTCCCACCTAACCTAATCTTTCTTCTAGATTTTCGTAGCCTAATACCACAAATATATAAATCATATTTTTTACTATTTAATAAAATAATATAAATATTTTAAATGCGATATTCGTGAAATTATTGTCTAAAATTCATTAGTTTTACCTCTATTACTAAGTTAAACTAATTAAGTTCATTTATCCATTTCTTTAATAATGAATTTCTATAACTAACTTCTTCTAATTCACATTTTTGACTACCCTAAATCTACACATTTTCGTCTAATTAAACAAATACGATTTTAATCTAAAATACTATAGCAAAATACAATTTATACCAAAAATACTGTAGCAACTGTTCATGCCGGAGTTACTGTAATAAGCACTGTTTAAATCGGATTTATTGTATAAATAGTTATTGTACAGATTAAAATTACTATGCAAACAGTACTGTTCAGATCAAAATTACTATAGCAATATTCAAAAACACTATAGAACCTTCAAAAATACTATTCATCAGAGAGAAAACACCCCAATTTCTTCCCACAAACACCTCAATCAATGCTAAATCAATCCAATACTATATTTTTTACTCCAATTTAATATTTCATAAGTAAAATTAAGGATAAATTTCTTATGTAAATAGTAACTCAAATTCAATTTTATACTCCAAATCTAAAAATCAAGCTGCTAATGAATCATTAAGCTTATCAATAACTGAAATTTGAAAGGAAAACGCTCGAATTCAAAGGAATTAGGTTGGAATTTGAGAAAAAAAAGACGAAGCTTTACGTTGAAGAAAACGGAGGCTACTGGAATGAAGAAGGAAGAAGGCAAATTGTGTTCTATTGTTGAATGTAAAATTTTAATTAGGGCCCCCGTTCTTTTTCAATATTATAAAAATAACCTAAAATTTTCATTTTAATCCATTTAAAAAATTTTAAAATAACATTTGAATTCATAATATTTCAAAAATCATTTCATAAAATTCATGTTGGCATACTAAACAGTAATATACACATTTTCACACAATATCAAATATCGCACAATTTCAAAAACATTAAAATGCATGTATGATCTACTTACAACAACATGAGGGTAATCACTCTTATTAATGATCCTTCCACCTAACATGATCTTTCTCCCTGATTTTCGTAGCCTATTACCACAAATATATAAATCATGTCTTCTACTATTTAATAAATCAATATAAATATTTTAAATGCGATATTTGTGAAATTAGTGTCTAAAATTACTTAGTTTTACTCCTATCACTAAGTTTAACTAACTAATTCCTTTATCTGATTTTTAACAACGAATTTTTATTATTAACTTATATTAATTCATATTTTCGACTGCTCTAAATTTACATATTTTCGTCTAAGTAAACAAATACGATTTTGATTAAAATATTGTACTAAATATTGTTCATGCCAAAATTACTATAGCAAAATATTGTTTATGCTGAAGTACTTTAGCTAAGATACTGTTAATATCGGATTCACGGTAAAAGAAAAAAATAGTTATTGTGTAGATTAAAACTACTGTGCAAATAGTTACTGTAGCAATCTTCAAAAATATTATAGCAACCATTAAAATTACTGTTCGTATGAGAGAAAAACATATCAATTTCTTCCTACAAACACCTCAATCAATGCAAATTCAACTTAATACTATATTTTCTATTTAAATTCAACTCAATTTAACATTTTCTATTTAGAATTTAACATAATTTATTTGAATAAATAGTAACTCAATTCTCAATTAATCATAAAAATTTAAAATTCAAGTTTTTTATCAGGTTATCAAGCTTACTGGTAATTGAAATTTGAAAGAAAAAGGGAGAGTAAGGTTCTGTGTGACACCCGCAATTTCTTTTGTAGGACTCGTAGTTAGGATTGTAAATATACTTATTAAAGTATTAAGTGTTAAAATTTTGAGAAGTAATATAAAGTAAATTTATAAGGGTAGAATTAAAATTTCATTATTAGCAAGATGATTTTGGGATTTTATCTTATGAATAAATATATACATATCTAATTAAGTGGGTTAAGTAATATAAATACATAATTTAGACTTAATTTAATTAAATTGAGCCCAAGCCCAAGTTTGTGTGTGTGTGTGTATGTGTGTGTGTGTGTATATATATATATATATAAATATTAAAATGGGCCCAACCCAAGCCCAAGTTTATATATATATATATATATAACTAAGTAAAATAAATACTTAAATGAATAAAATACTAAGTTTTGGCCAAAAATTCTCTACAAAATCTAAGCCATTCATTTGCTTCAATCCTAGCCATCCACTTGTCATAATTCTAAGCATGTTTTGTAAATGAGATAAGGATGAATAAAAAACTAAGTTAGTGGAAAATGTGGTGGCTAAATGTGGTCCATTGGATTTGGTCAAAGTCATCCTAGCCATCCATATGTTTTATTGATTAAATTAATAAATATTTAGGGTTAGTTAGTGGAAGATGTGGTGGAGAAAGGATGACCATTGGATTTGAGTGAAGTAATCTAAGCCATCCATGTGTTTTAAGAAAATTAGAGTTAATGGAAATTTGGTGGAAAAATGGGAGCCATTGGATTTCATTATGTCAATCTAAGCCCTTCATGTGTTGATGAATAAAAGGTTAGTGTTTAACATTTCAAAATTGAAATTGAAAGAGCATTTACGTAAAGGAAGAGAAGGCTAGCTTTTGAAAGAAAGAAAAGGGAGAGAAAATGGAAGAAAGAAGAAATTGGTGAGTTTTAGGTTGTTGTAATTAATGTTTTATTATTTTGGTGCAATAAACTTATTTTAATTAGTGTCATTATTTTGGTGTAGTAATTTAGTAAATTAAATTAATTGTAGTAGAATTTATGATAATAGTTAAGTTGTAATTTATGAAGTTATATATGAATAATATTCTATA
>JAXCLQ010039270.1:0-22631 GCA_035584115.1 Cedrela odorata | reverse complement strand
AAATCCAATGGACCACATTTAGCCACCACATTTTCCACTAACTTAGATTTTTGTTCATCTTTATCCCATTTGCAAAATATGCCTAGAATTGTGACAAGTAGATGGCTAAGATTGAAACAAATGAATGGTTTAGATTTTGTAGAGAATTTTTTTGACCAAAACTTAGTATTTTATTCATTTAAATATTTATTTTACCTAATTACATATATATATATATATATATTAACTTGGGCTTGGGCTTGGGCCCATTTTTATATTTTTTTATATATATACACAAACTTGGGCTTGCGCTCAATTTAATTAAATTAAGCCCAAATTACATATGTACGATGTTTAGCCCACTTAATTACATATGTATATATTTATTCATAAGATAAAATCCCAAAATCACCTTGATAATAATGAAATTTTAATTTTACCCTTATAAATTTACTTTAAATTATTTTTCAAAATTCTAACACTTAATACTTTAACAAGTATATTGACAACTTAGCTACGAGTCCTACAAAAGAAATTGCGGGTATCACAAGTATGTTATTGAATAATATGTAATGAGTTTCTTTGTTTGATACATTGAAAATTATTTATGCTTAAATGCATATAATTGTTACATGTATATATATATACCTCATAGGAATATACAAGTGATTGCAATGTATAGATATATCCGACTACATCTGTAGGTTTGTTAAGCACTCCATCAGCTATCTGCAACTGATAATTAATATTTCCATTCAAAAATAATAAATATATTCGACTGCATCTGTAGGTTCGTTAAGCACTCCATTACCTATCTACAAATGATAATTAATATTTCCATTCAAAAAGTTAGCGACAAGAAAATACATACGCAAATAAATACAAATCAAGCAAATTGGTGGATGTATTTATAATAATTTAAACACAAGATTTTGACTTTGATATCATGTTAGTTAAACTGCTTCACCAAAAAGCTTGAATTACTATATATTTCTTAAATAAAATTTATAATTAGTAATGCTAAAATTCATAATTTCTTTTAAAAATATTTTAATAAACATTTTATGGAGAAATATTTGGTTTCTATTAAGAAAAAATATAGACATCATCCGCACCTTAAAATCATATATATACTGAACATACCACAACTCCTTTAAAATAGATAACAGTTTGATTAGCGTTTTTGTTAGTGAAACAATGGTGTTTGCAAGCTGAGGCGTGTAGTAACTTGCGTAGCTTTTGCCTGCTATGAAAAATTTTTTGTTTTTGTATTGAGGAAACCTCTCTAGCTAGTTGACAAGAAAGGTGTAGGCGTCAGCTGCAATATTCTTATCACCTGTGTTCTCATAATCTAAAGATGTGTTTGAATATGAAAAACCAACTCCATCAAGAGATTCAGGAAGATTACATTTGCCACTGTTATACAATTAATTTTTGAATTTACTATTAGCATGGACGATATGTCTTTTAACAACAATGCTTGCAGAAATATGAAGTAAGAAATCAGATGAGTCGATTAAATTTTGTGAATGAGAGGTTTGCTTTGCTTATCATTGTTCCATACTGTAACACCCACATTTTCTTAAAGTATATACTATATAATTATATCTATAATTTGTTAATTTTTTAGAGGTATAAGTATAAAATAGGAAATAATAAGATCTTTAGTAATAAGTAATAACTTTTGGGTAAAGTAGGTAAAGAATTAAGTCAAGGGGTTGAATAGAAATTTTCTCAATAAGTATAAATTAAACCTAAATTATGTTTTGAGGTATTTGAAGAATTGAGAGTGGAGAAACCGTAAGAATAAGAGGTAGAGAAGAAGAAGAAGAAGAAGAAGAAGAAGAAGAAGAAGAAGAAGAAATAGAAGAAAAGGAGAAAATTAGTAAGTTTATGCTTGTTTTTTATATTGGTTTATAAGAATTAATGATTATCATTAATTAGGATTCTATTTTATTATCTATGTTTTAATATTTATGGTGATTATAATTCTGTAATCAAATTGGGGTGTTTAGATTTTAATTTCTTATAATTAAGAATTAGAGATATTGTTTTATGGAGTAATAATGGAGGAAAAGAAACAATTTGTAGAATTGATATATGACAGTAGTTTAATGCGTGAATTTTGTAAACTTATGTGTTATGAATTTGACTAAGCTAATTTAGGTGAATAAATTAGATATATTTAGGGTTATCATGAATTTTGTTTCATAAAAAATATTAAGTTTTCAAATTTTAATGATTTTTCGAAATTGATTCTAGAATACTGAAAGCTGCTCGTTTTGTAGAATAGCCGAATGACGAAATTTTTATAGTTAATCAAATCGACTTAAAAAATTATGAAATTTTGCAAACTAATTTATAAGTGTGATGGTTATATCATATTAAAATTTTAGGTCA
This sequence comes from Cedrela odorata, assembly GCA_035584115.1. Taxonomy (NCBI): domain Eukaryota; kingdom Viridiplantae; phylum Streptophyta; class Magnoliopsida; order Sapindales; family Meliaceae; genus Cedrela; species Cedrela odorata. The sequence goes on along the minus strand of JAXCLQ010039270.1, from coordinate 20,252 downwards.
ACTTCTTTGTTTTCGAATTAATATGAAATTATGAATAAACATAGCTCACTGCAAATTTATATTGGCCGAATTTAAAGTTTTCAAAACTAAATTTGTTTAAACAATTTATAGGATGAATTTAGTTTCAAAAATTTTAATTACTGTCAATATGTCTATATCACCTCTAAAAAAATATAGGATATTTGGACATGTATTGTATTTTCTAAAAATCAAATATTGAAGATCACTCAGTATATTTCCTAATACTGCTATGATAAATGATCAAATTCAGGATATAAAAAGAAATAGTTTTAAGACGAGTTAGGGGTCCATATTTTAATGTGATCTTATATTATGTTTATTAAATATTATGTTATGATTTCATAAGGAAATAATGTCATTTAAGGTAAAAGAAAAATCCTTAAATAATATAAGGTCAGATTTTGACAAGTTTAAGAATATTAAGTAGTTAAATGAAATAAATGATGTAAATGATACAATTGAGATCTAATGAGTTATGTTATACTTTTTGATAGTATGTACAAAGAGTATGAATGTTAAATATTTAATTATAGATCCAAGTGCTTAAGTTAATTGGGTTATGATTGTCAAGAGGTAAGTATACTAGACTTTTAAAAAGAACCACAATAAACGTATGTATGTGTTTGACCATGTTTTTAAAAGTATTTTTTAATTATATGTTATTATGAAAGTATTGATTTTTAATTATTATGTGTTTATGTAGTTATTCATGATGATGTGTTTATATGTGATTGCTTATAAGTTATGTGCATTGATATTGAAGCATGAAAATATGCATTGTGTTTTCAATGATAAGAAGTGGTTTTGTTTAAAAGTGTTTATGAAAGTTAAGATTTTTGTATTATAGAATCAAACTTCATTACTTATTTAGTAGGTAATTACAAGTTTATAAAGAGCCTTTATATGTGAGGCCATTCTTTCGGATTTGGTATATTAATAAGTATTGTTAAATGTTTCGTATGATATGGGAGCTACGTGCTACGCTTTCGTGGCGAGAGCTACCTCCAGAGTCCCTTATGTTATGATTAGAATATAGGAGCTGCGTGCTACGCCTTGTGGCCAGAGCCACCTTCAAAGTCCCTTATCCTGTAATTAGAATATGAGAGCTGCGTGCTACACGTTTGTGGCAGGAACCATCTCCAAAGTTCTTTATTCTGTGATTGGAATATGGGAGCTGCGTGCTATGCCTTCGTGGCGGGAACCACCTCCAGAGTCTCTTATTTTGTACACCTCTTATTCTGTACACCCCTGAAGTTGAAACTGAAAGTTGGCAGGAGAATACTCTTTTCTGGTTTGAAGAATCTTCCATGAATGTGTTGAAGCAAAGCTTTTCGCTGATCTTCTGGATTTTATCAGCCTTAGAATAAGGTTATCAGCCAGCTGCTGAATGGCTTCACTCAAATTAAGTGATGCCAAAAGGGAGAAAGAGAAGAGCAGCCCAGTAAACAGTGCTAACTTCACCACATTTTTGTTCTTTTACAATATCATAGAGTGTCAACAACGGTTATAAATAGCATAGGGTCAAAATCTAGGGCACATCTGGTGTAGTATATGTGCCGTAATTTTAACATATTGTTGTATGGACGATGTGATATAACTGATGTATACAGTCCAAAATTTGAGACGGTGAAATTGAGGATTGCAACACACAGTTGACTTGTTTTCTGATTCTTGGAGATTTTGGAAAATCCCAAATAGACAGCAAGATTAATGACAATCGATACAGAAAATCAACTTGGCCGGTTGTTTGCAGGAAGCAATTGTTTTAGAATATTTTTCTCTGGCTTATTTTGTTGATTTAATCAATACTATCGCGCAAGTCAGATTTTTTTTTTTTTAATTGAGATGTTGTGGCTATAGACCTATGGTTATTTAAAGAAAGAATTAAGACGACAACGTGTTTGTTCAAATAAACTTTGCTTGCTTAATTTTTATTGATTATGAATTAAGATTTATACAAAGATAGATGATTCAAATATTGATAAGAAGTAGAGTCAAGATGTTTTCTTGATGAAAAGAATCACGATAAGCACAACTCAACTCAAGATGCATCAGCAGAATTACACGAATTACAGTCAGAGCAGAAACAATCAATCGTAATAAGCCAAATTTTTGTATATGCAAAATGTATCCCATAATAAAGATACAGATACTTTCCTTTCAATATTTTATTTTCCTCCATAAATAGAGACTGTCAGAGCTGTATCCATTTGAGACAGTGTAATATGTTTTGAAACTAAGTCAAAACACAAATCATATTAATTTGAGAATTTCTTCGTGGTATTAGGTACGATTTTTAATTTAAGAGAGTTGGTCACTTCGTTGATGATTCGTACTGTGAAAAATAGTTATGGATGATACCTTATTGTGTAAAACGGATGGCGGAATGTGATGAATTAAAATACTGTGAAAAGTAAACAAATAAAAAAGACAGTCAAAACCTTAGCCACCCCACTATCATCGTCAATTAGTTGCCGTTCAGCCACCTTACATTCGAGAAAGACCACCGTTGAACTCCTCAAACACCGGCGACCAATCCTTCAACATTAACACTGCTCAAAAGCATCGTTATAGTCAACTGAATTAGCAACATAAACTGCTTCCACTAAACCAGTCATGCTTACTGTCAACGTCCAAGCTTACCATCAGCCTCTTCAAATGTTGACAAACAAAGGCCAAGCTACACCGTCATCAAAATTTGACAGAAACGCCCTTAACAGCCTCTATCAGCTAGTGTTGACGCCTCTCTTGCTCGTTTCCTCGTCTTTCGCCACGCGTTGCACAACACCACCACCACTAATAGGTTCGGCATCACCAAAGTGAATAAGGATCTCTCCCTTTTCTATCATTAACTTTAGTAGATGTTAACTAGTTTTAATAAATATTAATACGTAGTATAATTAATAATAAATTATTTAAATTATATATTTGTATGTTTAATTAATATCGTAAAATGTTAAATTAATTTATAAATTTTATCAAGATATAATATAAACCATTTATTATTAATTATACCATGTTTCAAGATTTGATTAAAACTTAAGGATAGAAAAGATTAGGAGAGAAACTTGATCCCACCAAAGTGTGCAAATTCAATTAATTTTTATCATTTTACAGCCATTTTTTGCTGGCAATACTATTGATTGTTTCATTAGTTTTACACCCATGAATAAATATTATATTATTAAATAAAATAAAATTATAATTTTATACTTTATTAAAAAAAAAGTGTTATACCAAAATTTCTCACCCTCTTTCCTTATATTGAGTTTTAAATGATTTTTGAATCGAATTTAGGTCCATTTTAGAGTTGAAAAATGAAGAAGGAAATTATGGATTGATTAAAAAATTATAATGAAAACTACAACTCTCATTGACAAAGGATGATAAAAATCAAAGTCAAGATTTTCTCCTAATAATAAGAATCAGGATAAAGATCAACTCAAGATTCATTGGCTGACCTAATGGATTATGTTAAGTTTTTGACTTAAAACACAATTAAGATTGTAACTTGAACACGATTAAACAAGAATCAATTGACCAAAACCACCAAAACAAAGAATCAAGCACATAGAGATCAATTTATGCATTCAACAATGTGCTTATATCCACGGAACAAAGCTTAGAAAATAACTCTTATTCAAGAAGATGAAGATCACAAAATTATAGAGGAGTTAACAAGCTTTCTAATGAGTATTCATATGCCAAGAATGAATTCTTATATACTTAGCAATTTGCACTTGAAAATGACCTAAAATCTAGCTTTCTGCACTCTGTTTTCCGGTCACCCAACTAACTAAACAACAACCATTATAGAATATAATTGAATTTTGATACATAAGCTCATAATTGCGCCCCAGTTAAATTCTAAGGACAGCCCAATGCTTACAAACTTTACCCTAAAAGAAGTTAAGGGTCTGTCTAATATTATTTTACGCTATTATTTTTATTTTTATTTTATAAATTTACATGTAAAATATGTCATTTATTATTTTGTTAAAGTTAAACTCATAAAATAGAAAATATAAATTACATATTTATAACATAAAATCATAAAACAGTTTAAAGTTTTTTTTATGTATTTTACAAAACAAATCATAAAACATATTATAAAATATTTCTTTTACCTAAATTAAACTCTCTTATTTTTATAATATAATTTTTAGAATATAATACTGAGCACATTCTCATATTCGAAATATATAATTGAAAAATATATTTTTTATTTTTATTTTAATTTTGTAAAAACACCAATTTAAAAGTAATACTGAATGGGCTTTATTCAATTCACCACTCAATTTAAGAACTCACCAACATTTGTTAAGCTTAAACTAAAACACTTGTCGGATGACAAAAGAATATTGTAAGCTATTTGAAGCCCATTTGAAGTTAATCTTATGTCACATCTAATTTATAATTCCTGTATAAATCATAGAATTATCAGTGGTCAAGTAAAAAAGTGTAATTAACGAGTATTAATTAAAATATTATTGATTTCTTAATTTGTATTTCAATTTTCATCTTAAATAATTATAAAGATTTTTAACCAATTAATTTAACTTTTTTTTAATTTAATTTTACGTAAGTGATAATATATATATATATATGTTATGCATTAAATTAAATGATAATAAGCATATTCTCAAATCAACACCAAAGTTAACAATAAGGTTAAAATTTGGTAATCAATAATAAAAGCAAATAAAAAAATTAAGAAATAAATATTTTTATAAAAAGTAATAAAAATAATAATACTATAAAATATATGTGTACTTTTAATTATATCATGTATATTATTCCTAATTGTATCTTATAATTCTCGTGATTAAATTAGTAATAATATTATTAATAGAGAAATTATTTGTACTATATTTCAAAATTGAAGAGGATAAATGATATTAGCACCAAATTCAGGGGTGCAAATGATATGTGTTAGATATAAATAGCAGAGGGATATCCTCGGCAAGAAGGGGCTCTGCTCCACTTGCGCATAGAATTCTGTAAAGAGCACTAAAATCAACAATGACGACAAATGATATGTGTTATATATTTATTTTATTACACCTTTTTTGTCACTTTAAAATAAATCAAATCAAATTAATTACACACATATCTAGTCTTGATATGAAATAGACATTTACCAACCCTATGTGCCGGTTAAATCAAAATACTTTTATTTTAAATTATGACCGCTTTTTAACGAATTATATAGTCGAAAACTTAATAATATCTCAATAATTAGGATGGTCAAACTCAGAAAATATTAATGCAACAAAATTTTTTTTTGCGAATTCTGTGAATTAGCAACGATTTTTTTTTTCTTCTACTCGATCTGCAACCATAGTTAATAGTTATAGAATAAAAAGTTAATTGTCTAGCGAAAACCTTCCGATGTTTAAGTCAGAATTTTACTTTTTAATATTTTTTTTGAAAAAAAGAAGTTAAAAGAAAATTGTAATCTTTTTCGCCAAAATTTTAGTAGTCGTGCCTGCTTATAGCTGATCTCCTTTTATAAATGTTATTATTTCCATAATATGGTAGATATTATGAAATCTAGCAATCAAAATCTCACTGTGCGAGAATCACGAAGATTCCATAAATTAAGCATCGACTTCCGGATTTGGTGGTATCGTATCCTTAGGATTCTTATTATGTAAGAAGGTTAATTTAGCAAAAATCCTTATTACAGAACAATCTGGAAGAATTTAGGAAGGAAACGAATCATTTATAGATATGTAGCTGTAGTGAGGTATCGGGAGTCTTTATTTGAGACCCCTTTATCCATCTGAGATGAGCTCAAGTGTTACATCTGTTTATAAGCTGTGGTTGAGACTTTTATAAGCTATGGTTGAGACTTTTATAAGTTGTGATCGAGACTTTTACAAACTATGGTTGAGACCTATATAAGCTGTGGCCGAAACCCCTATAAGCTATGGCTGAGACTCTTGTAAGTTATGGTCAATACTTAACAAGATGTGGCCAAGACCTTTATGGTGTGTTCCTAGGATAAGACTTGATCCAAGCTTTCTAGTGATTTTGAGAGGTCTCGGCTCCTATCTCTCCTGAAGTTCTCGCTATACCCTTTATTATTATGCCAACTTGAAATCTCTTTCTTCTTTTGCTAGACAAGACTCAGGCTCCCTATCACTTGAAATAGCTTTTCTTGGGTATTAGTTGGTATCGGAACACCATCTGTCTCTTCTTGTAGGGTTACTTCAAGCTTTTATTGTTTTGGGCCTTATGCATACTAAACTATACCCAACATCAAGCCCTTTAGTTTTAGTAAAAAACAACTGTTCCTTGATTAAAACTAAAGATGACGGTTCTGAAGAGACATGTCTGTCTGTCATAATTAAATATTCAGTTAGGAGTTCGTTTGTTTTTATAACGTGGCAGATAATGACTAGCTCTAGAGATCCCAACATTTTGGACCCCAAGAGATATAACTACCCTTAATGATGGCCGCCCCCTTTTAATTAATGAGACGCGTCTTCTCAGTTTCTTCCTCAATATGGCAACATCCCATCCTTTGATCTGTAACGGGTATCGGTGATTAGGTTCTTTTTCTCCCTTAAATACCCCACCTTTACCTTTTTACCTTTTTTTTTACCTTTACGCCGTCACTTTTCCTTTGCAAACAATTTCAACAACACTACAACAACAATAACTCAGTTTCTAGCTTTACACTTCAAGTTTTTTAACTCTCAACAGTAAGTTTCTTCTCCTCTCCTTCCATTCTTTCGTAATTGATTTTGTGGTATATTTGATCGATTAGGGAACTTAATAGACATCTTCTTAGATTTAGAGACATTTGGGTTAATCATCTTTAGTTGTTGATGGTCTTAGAACGGCCTTTTAACCCCTCACTTTCATTTTGTAGAAATAGAAAATGTCTTATGAGGAAAACAACTCCGTTGAGGAATAATTTATTGTTCCAATTACCTCCCCAACTCTGGCGAGACGAGACCTAGCATATTTCGAAGCAGACAGATTTACCTCAATCATAACCGCAACGGACTTAGAAGTATCTACTAGGCTATATAGAATCCCTGAAAGGATTTATCTTAGGGTTCCTAAAGAGAAAGAGCTTCCAAGTTGCCCTCTAGAGGACGAGATAGCCTTCAACGAAAAATTTTTCTATGCAGGTGTTAAACTAACTATTCAGCCATACTTTACTCGAATCCTCGCTTTCTTTAAACTCCCTCCCTACCAATTAAACCTTAATAGTTGGAGAATCATATCTGGTTTGTACTTTATATAGCAGCAGATCTCAGATCACGACCTCACCAGATCTCAGATCACGACCTTTCTCTTGAAGAGGTTGAGTACATATTTATATTGAAAAGAAATCCCATAAATAGCCTTGAATGGTTTTACCTCCAAAACTGAGCTGGCGAGAAGAACGCCATTACTAGTAACCTTACTTCCAACAAAACCTAGAAGAAAAAATGATTTTTTGTTAGAGGCAATTGGAACTCGATTCCACATTTTTGTGTACCCAGACCCTTTGGTGAAGCAGTCTTCTAGAGTGGCAAGCCAACATTAGCCATGAGAGAGTAAAATTGGCTAGGTCATTAGCTTCCGACCTGAGCCTTTTGCTTTTGAAAGATGAATTACTTAGTTTAGATCTGGTAGATTTATATGTATCCAAACACCAATTGGCCTTGGAAAAGGCCACTCTTCGAGGTAATCTCAAAGAAACTCGTCCTTAGTGTTAGGGTTGCAATGATTAACTATAGTTTTATTTGTGTTTATAGGTGAAATGACTTCTAAAAATATTACTCTAGATCCTTATAAGGCCTTGCAAAAACTGGCCAGAGAGAGGAGAGTTGAGAAGGCCGCTCAAACTAAGGTTGTGAAAAAGGGTCTAGCAAGGTTTCTGGAGCTTCGAAGGCGACTAGCGCCTTTAGCTCGGTCCGCCCCAAAGCACCCACCAAGGGGATAGTTATTCTCGATTCGACGCCTCTTCCTTCAACTCCTTTTGCTGATAAAGGAAAGGGGAAGTATAAGGCCACAACTGCGATTTTCGAGGAAAAGGCCAAGAAAAAGAAACAAATGTTTAGCCAGACCAACAAGGAATCTATTAGATCGTTAGAGCTTCTTCTTGAAGACATCTCAGAGGAGAAGAAGAGGCTTTTTATGTATTTCCTCCTCTGCATCAACTTGCAGGTCCAAAGTATCAGCGACAAATTTTCTGAAGATATCACTAGGCTCTTAGGAGAGTCATTGTTGAACTTTCAGTTGAAATAGCTGGGTTGGGTGAGTTTACTTTCCCTCATTCTTGTATTGTAAACAAAACTCATTGTAACTAGTCTTCTGATGGTTCAACATTTGTGATTTTTTAGCTCTTCTATTCAACCATGTTGCAACATGATGCCCTTATCGACGATTTTTCCAAGGCTAAGAAGGCGAACAAAAACTTGGGTTTCATAAGAAACAAGTATGAATCTAACCTCAACATATTGAATTCGTAGTGGGAAGAGCTTCAAATGAGGGTGGCCACAGTTGAGTCGTCTCAGTCCGAGGCAAACAAAATAGGAAAGACCTTAAGGTTGAGCTAGATAACTTGAAGGAGGAGGGAGAGATTCGTCTTTAGAGTTTGGATAAGGCGTGTGAAGAACTCCGAGCGAGCTTGGATGCTAAGAAAAAAAGATTCACACTTCTGGCCAAGAAGGTCGAGCACGATAAGGCAGATATAGGGCTTTGGCTTTGCCATTGGGTCAATGATAGCATTGACCTGACTTGCGAGACACATCTAAGGTCAATATACTAATCTGGACCTAAATTAGCTATATGAAGCCTTGGGGCATCAAGCTCTAGTGCGAGGAGGAAAAGACTCTGATGGGGTGTACCCTGAAGAGGAGAGGTATCCTAATTTAAAGACTAAGTACTTGCCCCCAATAGAGTCTGCTACCGGCCCTTCTACTGAACCCTCTGCTGCGAATGACCCTATGGAAGTCTCTTCCACGGAGGAGATAGAGGCTCCTCCTATTGACCTGATGACTTCTTCAATCGACCTGGCAACTTCTTCAACAGATCTAGTTCCTCCCATTGACCCCCCAGCTAATCCCATTGCAGAAATTTAGTTTTAGTTTAGTTTAATTTTTTTTTAATGTAATCCTCTTAACTGATTAATGGAATTTACATTTGCAATTCTAAATATTATCCTTTTTTAGCTCTGCCCTTTTTTCATTTTCAACACTTGGTATCTCGTTATTGGACTAATTCCAAACATAAGCCCTTATCAATGGACTTTTTATCATAATTATTAACTCGGAAAGTTGGTATACTTATTTCTATCGAAATCATTACCTCACACCCAAAAGCTAAGCTATAAAGAGTTTCTCCTGTGGCGACCTTAGGTGTGACTCGGTACTCCCAAATAACCTCAGGAAGTTTGTTAATCCACACATCTTTATGCTCCTTGAGCTTCTTTTTGAGGGTCTTTTTGATGACTTTATTGGCTACTTTCATTTATCCATTGGCTTTAGGATGAGCTGGAGTTACGAATCTGAGGTCAATTGCAAAATCTGAGCAGAACTCTCTGAAGTTTGCGTTGTCAAACTGCTTTCTATTATCTATGATTAACATTTGAGGTATTCCAAACCTGTAGATGATATTGTGCTTGATGAATGTCGTGACCCCTTTTTTTTATGATAGCCGTCAAGGGTTTGGCTTCCACCCACTTTGTAAAGTAGTCGATAACCACTACAGTATAATTAATGTTGACACGAGCTTGCAGTAAAGGTTCAATGAGATCGAGTCTCCCTGGGAAAATGGCTAAGGACTCGCCAGGGAAGTTAACTTCTCTAGAAGTTGTCTAGGAATGCAGTCGTGCACTTGACACTCATGAGATATTTTAGCTAGCTGTGCTGTATCCTGAGAAAGTGTTGGCCAGTAATACCCTTGCCTTAATATTCTGTGGGTCACAGCTCGAGCTCTCTCATGTCTGCCACATAGCTCTCGATGGATTTCATATAGGGGTTTGAGTAGCTTCATCAGGTCTCAGGCATTTTAAGTAGGAAATACTGTATCCCCGCTTGTGTAGCTCTCCATTAATGATGGTATATCTTGCCGACTTGTTTCTAACCTTTCTCGCCTGCTCTTTATCCTCCGGAAGCTTGCCATCTTGAATATATGACCTTATCTCATCGACCTAATAATGATGCAGATATAATTGAGATATGCGGTCTTCATCTTTTGTACTTTTTTGTTTAAGTACTTCTATCAGTACCGAGGCAGAAATGCTTCCTTTAAAAGTAGAGGCCAATTTTACTAGCTTGTCTGCCTTTGAATTTTCGGTTCTCAGAATCTGTTTGATTCTAACAGTCTTTAACGCCCTTAATACTTACTTGGCTTTTTCCAAGTATGCCTACATATTACCTTTGCGCACTTAGAACTGGCTATTTAGTTGGCAAGCCACTAATTGGGAATTGTAGTAGACACCGAGACTTGTAATTCCTAGAGCCAGAGCTAACTTGATCCTGCAATTAACGCTTCATACTCCGCCTCGTTATTGGTAACCTTAAAATCAAACTTTAAGGAATACATTACCTCAATCCCTTCCGAACTTACGAGGACCACACCAGCTCCTCTTCCTTGAGTGTTTGAAGCTTTATAGATGAAGAAATTCCAGATCGTCGCTTCTTCATTTAGGGTGATTAGGTCTTCTTGGTCAGAAGGTAGTACTACAATCTAGTAGACAATAAGGTGTTCCAACATCGATCTTTCAGCAATGAAATCTGCTAAGCCTGACCCTTAATCACTTTCTTGGGCTTGTAGATGATGTCATACTTGCTAAGTTCAATAGACCAATTGATCAATCGACCTAAGAGGTCTGGTCGATACAGGATATGTCGTAGCAGCTGGTTCGTTAGCACCACAACTTGATGAGCTTAAAAGTAGGGTCAAAGCTTCCTTGCCGCCACCACCAATGCCAGTACTAGCTTTTTTGGAGGTGAGTATCTCGTCTCGGTTTCTAGTAGCACCTCACTGGTGTAATAGATGAGACAATGAATTTTCTTAAAATCTTTTTTCACTAAGACTGAGCTTACCGAATAGTTGCTTATCGCGAGGTACAGTTAAAGCATTTCTCCGATCTCAAGTTTCATCAAGTGAGGTGGAGATGCAAGATATTGCTTCAGCTCCTGAAAGCTGTGCTCACATTCCTCTGTCCTTTCAATCTTCTTCATTTTTTTCATAACTTGAAAGAAAAAGAAGCATTTATCAGTAGCTTTGGATAGGAACCTACTAAGTGCTACTAGTCGCTCTATCAAACTTTGGAGCTCTTTGAGGTTGGACAAGAACTTCAAATCCAATATGGCCTTAATCTTCTATGGATTAGCTTTTATACTACGTTTAATAACTATATATCCAAGGAACTTCCTGGCCTGAATCCCAAATACACATTTCTCAAGATTCAACTTCATTTTGTACTTACTTAAGAGAAGGTCTCTTTCAAATGCTTAGGGTGGTCTATGGCCTTCCGTGATTTAGTAATCATGTCATCTATATAGACCTCCATAGTTTTGCCTATCAGTGGTTTGAAGACCTTGTTAACTAATCTTTGGAAGGTAACCCTAACATTTTTCAATCCGAAGAGCATTACTACTTAGTAGTATAATCCCTGATCGATAATAAATGTCGTTTTCTCCTAGTCTGATTCGCGCATCCTAATCTGATTGTATCCCGAGAACGTATCCATGAAGTTTAATTCATGACCAGTTGTCAAGTCCACCAACTAATTGATTCGAAGCAGCGAAAAACTATCTTTGGGACAAACTTTATTTAGGTCCGTGAAGTCTACACACATTCTCCATTTACCGTTGGCTTTTTTAACCATTACCACATTCGTTACCCATTCAGGATAATGCACTTTTTGATGAATTTTGCTCTCATTAGCTTGTCGACTTTGGCATGTATTGCTTCTCTCCTTTCTTCATGAATGGTTTTCTTTTCTGCTTTAGTTGTTTATGATAGGGATTGATAGCAAGTCGGTGAGAGATTACTTGCGGGTCAATACTCGGCATGTCTTTATGAGACTATGCAAACTTGCCCATGTGTTTCTTTAGGATGCCCTTGAGTCCGGACTTCAGTTTTTCTAGGAGTTGGGCACCAATTTTAACCGTTCTCTGAGGTGTCTCCTGATCAAGAATGATGGATTTAAGTTCTCCTATTGGCTCTAAAGCTGACAATTTGTCATCTTACTCGATCCTCTTCGCAATCAGCTTATCTTGCAATTTATCTTCATTGGCTTCCAAGATTTCTCTCCATGAGCACTTCGATAGGCAATATGAGCCTTTGGAAGACATAGCAAAATACGACCAAGTTTCCTTTTGGTTTCCCTTGACAATTCTGATCCCTTTTCTTGCCCGAAATTTCAACTTCAGATTATGAATGCTCTTTACTGCCTTTATGGTTCTAAGAAAATGTCTCATAAGAATCATAGTGTAGGGCATTTTAAGGTCGATCACTTGAAACTCTACCATTGTAGTCTTCTGATAAGATCGTTCTCTCATGGTAATAGGTAGCTGCACTATTCCCAGGGGGAAAACTCACGATTCATCAAATCTATAGAGGGCGGTCTCGGCAAGTTGGAGTCTCAGATCTTCTATTCCCAAAGAATCTAAAGTTTTCTTAAAGATAATATCAGCTGAATTTCCCATATTTACCAAGATCCAGCAAACCCAAGACGTTCCCACAATCAATGTTACTACCAAGACATCGTCATGTAGGTAATGTACTCTTACTTCGTTTTCATTCGTGAACATAATAGGTACCGAGGCGAGTTTTTGTTTCTTCTCGGCTCGGACATTCATAATATAGATAACCAATGAGGTGTTGGGTAGGGAGTATCTAGAGTAACTCTTTCTAGACCTATTTGAATTCCCAGCCAATGTTGCTCTTTTTGAGATTACCATAGTCCTTTCTTTTCGCCTTGGTCTACACTCGATTTCCTGATTCGAGACCTTAACTCCATCCTCCTCTCTAGATATCAAGTCTTGTAGGTAGTTGTTTCAAATTAATATTTACACTTGAATTTTAAAGTCAAAACATTTGTCCATCATATGTCTAGTGCTTTGGTGGAACTTGCAAAACTTATTCTTAGCCTCTCCTACTAGTTTGGCTTTCAATGAGCGAGGTTTCACCAGTATAGTTTTTCGTCTTGTGATCTCCTTCCAAACCTGTGAGAATGAGGCTTTTAAAGGAGTGAAAGCTTAATCTCCTTGAACATGAGCTACTCTCCTTGTGTCATCTCTCGTAGTGAACGATACCCTTTCGAACGAAAATTCTCTCTTCCTCTGATTATCTCGTTTCGACCCTGACTTCTTCTACTTTTTCTATTAAGATCACGGAAGCTTCTACTGTCGTCACGTTTTCTTCCCGGAACGATCGTGGGATTCTTAGCCCCTTCGAAAGATTGTGGTTTGAAAAATTTTTCTTCCCTCATCTCGAGAGCGATTTGATCTTCAACCTCGATCTCATTCAATAGCTTTCCTCTAGCAGTTTCATAAATGGTGACAGAGGACTTCCTCACAGCGTACCATCCTCATTTAACTCGTAGACCTTTCCTGAGACCTTTCAGAGCTAAAGAGTGATGATAAGCCCCCAATTCCATCACTTCAACATGATATCTTTTGACGAAGCTCCTGAGGCTTTCACTCTCTCCTTGCTTCATGAGTAGCAATGAACTCGGAGTCTTAAAGTCAATGGTAGCGCCTCTGAACTCATCGACAAAGATTCTGTACAACTATTCAAAGCTGCTGATGCTGCAAGGTGTCAGACTGGTGAACCATTTTCTCGCTTGTTCCTCTAGAGTCGGCAAAATAAGCGACACATCTGGGATTCTTCCAACCTTTGGATTAGCATCATTTCTCTGAATAAATCCATATACAATGATGGGTCGGTTTTGCTTGTGAAAGGGTTTATTTGGGGCATATTAAATTTTTGGGGAAGAATGAGGTTTAGTATTTTTTGAAAAAAGAAAGATTTTGAGTAAATACCCATCTTTAGTGAAACATCGCACCCCCCCCCCCCCCCCCCCCCCCGTCCTTGGCCTCTCTCTTTTCTTCCGGTCTTCTAACTCCTTGACCAATTTTTGAACACGAACTTTTAAGCTCTCAACTCAATCATTGTCTTTTCGAGATCTCCTCTTTCGGGATGGGCTCCGTACAGAGCCTTCCCTTTGCCGTTTTTGATCTAGAAACACTCTCATGTCTTCCTTGCTGAGGCTATGACCTGATCCTTTTTTACGAATTGTCGTCGAATCGTTAAGCAAATATTCAAACATTTGCGGCGACTCATCATAGAGCATATCCGCATCATCATCTCCTTGAGTTTCTTTGAAAGGATATCTAGGAATCTTCCCTTTTCCTTTCTCTACGGCAATGTATTTTCTCCTGGTACTATTCTGGCGATGCTCTGTCATATAATTTGTGTGCGTTGCATCCAGCACACCGCTCTCAATAGCTTCCACTAGTTTGGGCATCTTCAAAGCCGAAGAACCAGTTTGAAACATCTTCCTCATTTGTGCTACTTCCTCAGCCAAGGCTTGAATCTGCCTATCCTTTTCTGTGTATTGCTTTTAATTCTCCTTCAACCTTTTATTCAACCAGGCTGTTTTTGCGGTCTTCGGACAAGGGAAAAATTGGTGCGGCGATGAAGCTTTTAAATCGCGGTTCATGTTCTTCAGTAGCGGTGGTTGATCACCAATATCTTAATTAACAGCTGTATGGCCATCTACAATATTGTCATGAGAATTCCCCTTCATCGTTGGTCTGTTCTTTGTCACATACGTATATAAAATTATCATGTTTTCCTTCTTGTGGTTGTTTTTGACTTTTTGTTTAAATTTCCCACATACGGTACCAGATGTTAATGCAGTAAAAATCCTTTCTGTGGATCCTGTATACTAGCAATGATCTTCTTCCTCTTCTACTCGACCTGCAGTCATAGTCAACAACTATAGAGGTAAAATGCTGGTTGTCCGGCGAAAACCTTCCAATGCTTAAGTTAGGGTTTTACTTTTTAATATTTCATTTAGAGAAAGAGAAATCTATAAAAGAATTGTAGTCTTTTTCACCAAAGTTTCAATAGTCATACTTGATTATAGTTAGTCTCTTTTTATAGACATTATTATCTCCTTAATATGGCAAGATACTATAAAATCTAGTAATCAAAATCCCACTATACGAGAATCATGAAGATTCCATAGGTTAAGTATCGGCTTGCAGAATTGGTGACATCGTATCCTTAGGATTCTTATTATGTAAAAATTTTAATTTAGCAAAAATCCTTATTACAGAATAATCTGGGAGAATTTAGGAAGGAAACGAATCCTTCACAGATACTTAACTGTAGTGAGGTACCGGGAGTCCTTATTTAAAACCCTTTTATCCATCTAAGATGAGCTTAGGTGTTGCAAGTCTTTATAAGCTATGGCTGAGACCTTTATAAGTTGTGGCTGAGACTTTTACAAACTGTGACTAAGACCTATATAAGTTGTGGTCGAAACCCTTGTAAGCTGTAGCCGAAACCCTTGTAAGTTATGGCCGAGACCCTTGTAAACTGTGGCCGAGGCCTTTATGGTGCGTCCCTAGGATAAGATGTGATCCGAGCTTCTTGGTGATTTTGAAAGGTCTCGACTCCTAACTCTCCTGAAGTCCTCACCATACCCTTTATTATTATGCTGACCCGAGATCTCTTTTTTCTTTTGCTAGATAAGACCCGGGCTTCCTATCACTTGAAATAACTCTCCTTGGGTAACAGTTAGTCTTAGAACACCATCTGTCTCTTCCTATAAGGCCACTTCAGGCTTTTATTCTTTTATACCTAACAGAAAATCTCTTTGAAAAGTTTTAGTAAACAATTGAAATTGAATGCGAAAAGTATTCTTATCCCAAAAGATCCTCCCCTACCACTTTACCATGTCACCGACTGTTGGCGGATTGTTGTAACTTTTATGACTACATTTAACCAATGATATAAGTAACATGTTAATTAAGAATAATAAATATGTAGTCTCATTGGTAAAAATTTTATTACCATCATTCTCGTATATATACAGTTAATTTAAATATGATATAAGTAACGTGTTATACTTTAAGGCTTTCTTTATTATATATACAATATGAGGAATGTGTCACAGTTGAAAACAAAGCACGTAAATTAAAATTTCTAGTATGCTTTTAATTTACTACTTTAATGTGAAGATTCAAGGAAATATTAATTTACAGGTAAGCCTCCTCTTTGCCAGTCCTTGAAAATTAAAATTTCCACTTTCTTATGTAATAAAATGTTAACAAACTTGACTAGGAAGGACATTAAGAGAGAATCTTTTATAATCAATTGGATACAAATTTTTAAATATGAGTAAGAGGGACAATTTGTTTCCTATCACTTTGAAATTTCTTGTGCACATATTAAACAAAGGTAGAAGGTTTATATTCTGTAATAAGATGTTATATTATTATTGGGAGTTGAATTGTCAACATAATGTGATGGAAAAACATATCCTATTCTAATTGAATGAGAATTGTTGGGTATATAACACAGAGTATATGTGAAGCCCAATAGGCTACAAGTCTATAATAGAACTTCATAAAGAGATAAATAATATCCTGAGACCTAGCTTGAACTTAAGAAGAATTGCCCAGAAGATAGCAAGAACCTTAGAAGTAGTGAAAGCTGAGACCATTTTAGGTCACTTAAAAGGCCTCGGGTCGAAACCTTATTAAGAGGTCATTCTGTGAAGTTCTTAGGTGTGCAACACAGGAACTCATCTCAAATATATAAAGAAGCCTCACATAGTGGCTTTCGATATCTTGTTACAGTTACGTATCTATAAAGGATTCGTTTCCTTCCAAAATTCTTTTTGGATTATCTTGCACCAATGATTCTTAACAAGAAAAATTTCATACATAATAAGAATCCTAAAGCTTAGTAGACACACTCTACACAAAAAAGACACGTAATCCCACAAAATCTAAAAATCAACGCTTACCTATTGAAATCTCCGTGATTCTTGTAGAACGAGATACTTATTTTCAAATCCTATAGAATTCTACTATATTTGAGAGACAAGAACATCTATAAAAAGAGATCAATGATAATCAGGTATGAATAATGAAACTTTAATATTACAAACATATATTCTGCCTTATCTTTCACTTTCACATGACAAAGTAAAACCCTAACTTAAAATAGTTTTCGCTGGACAGCTAGCTTTTTACCTCCTTAACTTTCAATTGTAATCGCAAGTAAGCAGTTGAGAAAAGAAGAAGAAGATTGTTGTTGGTGTACAGAATCCAAAAAAGGATTTTGCAGCATCAACAGGAAAAAATAACCATTTAATATGGTCTATGTTTGTGTCTACTACTACTGCACTAGACCTCATGCTCCTTGATTGCGGGGTTTGAGTTATGGATCTAGGATACTACTCTATACAATGATTTAAAGTTCAACTTCTTAGGCTAAAATCTCTTTGAGAATTTTTAATCAACCCATATATATTTCCTAACATATATTGACAGTGTAATTATTATAGGTCGAAATTAAGTATTATTATTCCAAAATATATCCTCCCCACCTGGCCATGCCGCCAGTTGCTGCCATATTTTTTATTCTCCCTCCTTAACAAAGAAATACTCATACTAATTAAATGAATGCTTAAACACTTTTGTGATAAACAAATGTTTTGATATATGATTGTTAGTTTTAAGGAACATATCATAGAGATAAGGACAATTTTAACAAAATTATTAAATTTTTTTACTAATAATAATCACTCTCTTAAAAAATTAATTTTAAATTATATATATGTATGTATGTATGTATATGTATATAATTAGCATTTGAATGCGTATCTGGCATGCTTTTAATTACAACTTTAATGTGAAGGTCTAAGGAAAGTAAGATGGCAACGAATCGGTTTGGGATGGATATCTCCAAACCCGCATCTACATATTCCAAAAAAATTTAATACTATACTTATACCAAACCCGTAGCAATTTTAATAATTTATTACCAAACCCGCTTAAACTGGTACTTAACATTTACTAAACCTGCGCGAATATTCACAGATTTTTAGCACATTTTAATAAGATTTTCGGCATTAATTCAAAATAAAATACATTATTCACATACAATATAAAAGACATACAATAAAAAAATAAAATTGATAACAATAATTTCATAAATAAATAAATAATTATTTCACAAATTCATATATAAAATATTATAAATCTAAAATAAAAGTTTACAAACTCATAAATATGAAATAAAAGTTTACAAATTCATAAATCTAAAATAGTAGTTACCAAGTTTATGTCTTCATTACTATGGTTATTGGATTATAAAATATATTGTCAAGTCAATTTCAAAACTTTGGTAAGGAGAAGATCGCATTTATAGTTTACCGCAAAGACTTTCTCTACTGCATATTGAAAATTGAAACAGGGTATTTGCTTGCCACAGATAATAGATTTGAGTTCAAATAATTGTGAATTCGGTGGAGATTACACGTAATCATTTTCAATACACATGTAAAAAAAAAATTTTGTGCTGCTATTAATTATAATACATTGGATTAGATGTATGTTACATTATTTTTTATTGTTTATAATTTGAAATAATTTATATAAAATTAAAAAATTAAAAATTAAAAATTTGAAAATTTTAACAACCTTTAAATTTATATTTTAAATTTTTATATAAATTATTTTAAATTATAAATAATAATAATAATAATTTAAATATAAAATATATTTAATATAGCATAGCAAGCAATGTAACATCTACCAAGAGTTGTCTAACTCTAGTTACTCCAACCTTCACCTAATTTTTAATTAATTTATTTTTTAAATCCATCCAAAATCAGCTAAGAGACATATTAAACTAGTCCCATAAGGATGGTTATGGGGTAGTAGCCCCGACCAAATTGGCTTCCGGAAAGATTAACTCACAGTTCAACTATAAAAGCTCCAGCATACACAAATCCACTTTCTCCGGCTACTTTCTCATGGAATAGCTAATATCCTTCTAACCTTTCTTCTATTTTCTTTATGATCCTGAAAATAGTGAAGAGATCCAAAGCTAGTGATAGATCTCTAAATCT
This sequence comes from Cedrela odorata, assembly GCA_035584115.1. NCBI lineage: Eukaryota > Viridiplantae > Streptophyta > Magnoliopsida > Sapindales > Meliaceae > Cedrela > Cedrela odorata. Next base: position 1,117 of record JAXCLQ010039270.1, on the reverse strand, counting down.
ATCACCAGGGCCATGGAAATTACCTATCATCGGAAACTTGCGCCAGCTTGCTGGTTCACTGCCTCACCGTGGACTAAGAAACTTGGCAGAAAAGTATGGACCCTTCTTGTATCTACAACTTGGAGAGCGTCCCACTATTGTTGTTTCATCACCAGAATTTGCAAAAGAAGTTTTAAAAACTCATGATATTATATTTGCATCAAGGATTCAAATGCTTGCAGCAAAAGTCTTAACATAAAATTCTAGTGGGGTGGTCTTCCGTCCATACATTGGAGACAAATGCGAAAATTAACTGTAATGGAGGTTTTAAGCACGAAACGAGTCCAGTCTTTTCGATCAATAAGAGAGGAAGAGGTGTCTAATCTCATTAATTGGATTGCTTCAAAAGAAGGATCAGTGATTAACCTTACTGAGAAATTGTTCTCGTTATCGTATTGTATCACTTCAAAAGCAGCCTTTGGCAACGAATGCAAAGATCAAGAACTGTACATATCGGTCATCGATGAAGTTACCACATTACTTACAGGTACTAATATTGCAGATATGTTTCCTTCGATCAAGTTTCTTCAATCCATCAGTGGACTCAAGTCTCGAGTGGAGAAATTGCATCAAAAATCTGACAAAATACTTTCAAATATTATCGATGAGCATAAGCAGCGCAAGGCAAGACTAAAGACTGGTAAAGATGAATATCTAGTAGATGTTCTCTTGAATGCTCAAGAGAATGGTAATCTTGAATTTCCCTTAACTATGGACAGTATCAAAGCCGTACTCATGGTTAGTAAATTTTCTCCTTCTACTACGTTTTGGTATTTCCTTATAGTTCAATGCTTAAATCAATCTCTCTTCTTATACGTGGACTAAAGATCAAGTCAATCTATATTAATTTGCATCCCCAATTCCATGCCTACTTTTTGCAATTTTTTTTTACTTTTCTTCTAATTTGCATCCCGAATATATATTTTGTATTCAATGTCTAGAAATTCTTGCTCATATATGTATACAAATAATGAATTTAACTTGGATATGTAAATATACTCTTCCAGGAAATTTTTAGTGCTGGTAGTGAGACATCTGCCACAACCGTAGATTGGGCAATGTGCGAAATGATGAGAAA
>JAXCLQ010039239.1:0-22637 GCA_035584115.1 Cedrela odorata | reverse complement strand
AATTAATACTGATACTACATAACTCAAATTTTAATTTGGTATTTTATATTTATTTTTAATTTTTTTCTCTTTCCTTTTTTTGTAGGTATTTGTTTTTTTGGTGTTGAGAGTGGTATTTTATTTATCTATTTATGTTGGAAATTGATTTCGACTGTAAACATATTTTATGTCGAAACTAAATTTACTTAAAATTTTCATTTCAGTATCCACTCATTGAGTTTTTCCTAAAACTCACTCCACTACAGTTTCTAGTGATTGCAGGATTTCCTTCTAGATGAGGATTCTAAGAGATATTCAAAAAGTATTGGGATTCCAAATTCTCCATACAGTCATTTAGGAGTTAATGTTTGTAGTCTGTTTTGTACATTGAGCATTACGCCCAATTATGTATACACATTATGAGTGTGTTTTCTGAATATTTTTGTACATATTAATATGTGTACATATACTCTTTTATTTATGAGTATCGTGGTTTATGTTTAGAATTGTGTTGATAGGTAAGAAGCCCTTAGTATATGTGTATGAGTTCATGCATATGCTTAATATTTCTCTACATTATAGTTATATATATAAGTTTTTTTTTTAGGCTTATAGGGGTAGGATATCCCTAACTCTATGCCATTACGATACTGATTTACCGGTATGTGACAAAGTGGTATCAGAGAATGGTCTAGAGGTTGGTGACTGTAAGTAAAGTGTAATGCCTCACATATGTAGTATGTTTGGCATACTTCCGTACAGGGTGTTATTTTTTTTGAGTATCTGGATTATCCAATGTGTCTTGTTTTTGTAGATGTCGTAGGACAAACTGTAATTATCTGAATTGTGTTTTCGTATCTTAGCAACTAAAATATATCTTCTCGAAATCAAAATCCCTCCAATAGAGACTAAAGGATTTCTTCTTCAGATCAAGATTCGCCTAGGCCTCCAATGCCATTTGTTGAGGTTCAGAGTCGAGTAGGTAGAGGACGAGGTAGAGGTTGAGGTAGAACTAGAATGTAAGAACCTGAAGTGCCAAGTGAGAGAGTGAATGATAGGCATAATATAAATCTTGCTGAGGGAATGCAGAAAATCCAACATACTGTAGAAGTACTGGTAGACTTGGTTTCTCAACAACATCAGCAACAAGCTCAAGTTCCTCTTGTTTAGCCCCATCCAGAAATTTAGCAACCTATTCATGCTTTTGTTGAGCAAGGGTAAAAGGATTAGTGGTGACCTTGCAAGATTTTCGAAAGATGCACTGGCCAACTTTCACAGGGGTTGAAGCAAGTCCAGATCCTAATGGTTTTTTAGAGGAGTCGCATCAGATATGCACCGCTTTAGGATGCACACCAGCGAGATCGGTGGAGTTGGTGAGTTTTTAGTTGAGAGATATGGCTTATGTCTGGTATATGTCTTTTGTGTAAATGAGGAGTGTTACAGTACCCCTCTAAAGTGGCCAGAGTTCAGTGAAGCTTTCCTCGCCTGTTTCATGCCATAGAGTATCAGAGATGTTAAAGCGAAGAAATTTGAACATTTGGCTCAGACAGAGAATATGTCGGTAGCAGAGTATAATGTATAGTTTACTCGCTTATCCCGCTTTGCTCCACATTTGGTGAGTACAGAGCATATGAGAGAGTAAAGAGATTTATTAATGGGTTGCGGGACAATCTATTCAGATCAGTGCAAGTCACAGAGACTACTACATATACTTAGGCTTTAAATTTAGTACTCCAGTTTGAATTGAGAGCTAAAGAGCGATAGGCTGAAAAGGAGTCCTAGAAATAGGCTAGAACATAAAGTTTTAGGAGATCACGACAGGGTGGCTAGACAAGCTCACTAATTTCAGGGGCTCTATTTCCAGAAAGGAGACTTCGATGTTTAGGGGTCCGACCAAAAAGAGGACCGAAATTGTCATCAACAAGCTGCATCGTTTGCCTCGGTAGCTAAGCCTAATGTACCTGTGTGTTCAAGATGTAGGCGCCTTCATTCTAGATTATGTAGAAGGGAGATAGGTGCTTGTTTTAGATGTGGTCAGATGGGCTATATAGTTAAAGATTGTCCCGTTCCACCCTTATATGCTCAGTAGGTAGCATCATCTTAGCCAGGACCTTCTTCAGGAAGGGGCTATGTAGGTAAAGGTCAACCATCTAGTGAGAGAGGCCAATCATCTATCTGTAGAGGCCAGGCGAGAGTGTTTGCATTAACTCCTCGGGATGCTCAAGCATCAAATACGGTTGTGACAAGTATTATTTCTATTGAGACTATTGATGCTAGAATTCTGTTTGACCAAGGGGCAACTTATTCTTTTATTTCTCCATACTTTGCATATCGTCTGCGCAAAGAGATTAGAACCCTAGATTCACCTTTAGTTGTGTCTACTCCTGTGGGAAGTACGAATAGATTATAGAGTCTTATACCATTTCTGTTGGAGAGTATATATATGCTGCTAATTTGATCCTGCTAGAGATTTTAGATTTCGATGTAATTTTAGGTATAGACTGGTTGTCCAGATATCACGCGACAGTGGATTATAGGAAGAAAATTGTCACTTTTTCTGTTCTAAATGATCCATTCTTTAAAATTCAAAGTGATAGGAGTGAAGTTTCTGGTAACTTGATCTCGGCTATTGATGCGGGTAAACTACTTAGGAAGGGATGTACTGGATATTTAGCTTTTATTCGGGATGTTGATGACAGGAAAGTGAATCCAATGCAGGTTCCAGTAGTTAAAGAATTTTTGGATGTTTTCCCTGAAGAGTTACCTGGACTACCTCTAGAAAGAGAGATCGAGTTCAGTATCGACCTTTTTCCAAGAACTCAGCCTATCTCAATTCCCACCTATCGAGTGGCACCAGTCGAATGAAAGGAATTGAAAGTACAACTTCAAGATTTGCTGGATAAGGGATTTATACGCCTAAGTACCTCTCCTTAGGATGCTCTAGTCCTATTTGTTAAGAAGAAAGATGGATCTTTGCGGCTATGCATTGATTACAGGCAGCTAAATAAGGCTACCATTAAAAACAAGTATCTATTGCCGATGATAGATGACTTATTTGATCAACTAAAGGGAGCTCGATGCTTTTCGAAGATAGATTTACCTTTTGGGTATTATCGACTCAAAATTAAAGACATCCTGAAAGCTGCTTTTCTTATCCGATATGGGTATTATGAATTTCTTGTGATATCTTTTGGATTTACTATTGCTCCTGCATCCTTTATGGACCTAATGAACCGAGTCTTCAAACCTTTCCTAGACTAGTTTGTAATAGTCTTTATTGATGACATTCTGGTGTATTCATCGAATCACCAAAAGCACGAGAGAAATCTTCATATTATTTTTCAGATTCTCAGAGAACACAAGTTGTATGCGAAGTTCTCTAAGTGTGAATTCTAGTAATCGGAGATGGTTTTCTTAGGTTACATCATAACGGAGGATGGAATTTGCATTGATCTTAAGAAAATTGAGTCCGTGCAGAAATGGCCTCGCCCAGCTAGTATGACAGATATCAGAAGCTTTTTAGGCTTGGTGGGCTATTATAAAAGGTTTGTAGAGAATTTTTCCCGGATTGCAGCACCGTTGACTCGACTCACTCAAAAAGGTGTAAAGTTTGTATGGTCGGAGGCTTGTGAAGAAGCTTTTAAGAAGCTTAAAAACTGTTTGACCTCAGCACCTATCCTTACACTACCCTCTGATAACGGTGGATTTACTGTGTATTGTGATGCCTCTAGGGTAGGTCCTGGGTATGTATTGATGCAGCATGACCGAGTTATAGCTTACGCGTCCAGGCAATTAAAATGATATGAACAGAATTATCCTATGTACGATCTTAAGTTGGCGGCAGTTGTATTTGCACTGAAGATATGGAGACATTATCTTTATAGGGAAACCTTCGAGATATACATTGATCACAAAAGCCTCAAGTATATTTTTGATCAGATAGACCTGAACTTGAAGTTGAGACGATGGTTAGAGTTGCTCAAAGATTATGATTGCACGATTCATTATCATTCAAGAAAAGCTAATTTTGTAGCCGATGCCTTAAGTAGAAAATCTATGGGTAGCATATCTCATATCTTAGGCGATAAAAAGATATTGGCTAAGGAGCTGTATACATGCATGACTGATGGTGTTGAAATTCAAATTCCTAAATCTAGAATACTAATTGCTCAAGTGCAGGTAAGATCTATCTTAGTAGAGGAAATTAAGGAAGCTCAGATTTTGGCCCCGTATATAGATGAAAAGAAGAGGTGTATCGAGCAAGATAGAGGCAGTGACTTTAGAGTAGATGACCATGACATCTTGAGATACCGAGATAGGATAGTAGTGCCACCAGTGCAAGAACTCAATAATCGACTTTTAGAGATAGCTCACACTTCCTCTTATACAATGCATCCAAGAGGAACAAAGATGTATCATGATCTAGGGGAGATTTACTAGTGGGAAGGCATGAAGAGAGATATTGCTGAATATATGGCCAAGTGTTTGACCTATCAGCAAGTAAAAGGGGAGCATTAGAAACCATTCGGCATATTTCAGAGTCTAGATGTACCTGAATGGAAGAGGGATAAAGTGACCATAGACTTTATTGTAGGCCTTCCTCGTACATCTAAAGGATATGATTCTATATGGGTCATTGTGGACAGATTGACGAAGTCAGCTTATTTCCTTCCTGTTAAAACCGCTTATACTGCTTCTCAATATGCCCAGATTTATCTAGATCATATAATTTCTTTGCATGGTATACTTGTTTCTATCATTTCAGATCGGGGTTCTCAATTTACATCGAAGTTCTGGCAGTCCTTCTAAGAAGTTTTAGGCACTCAACTGCATTTCAATCCTGCATTCCATCATCAAATAGATGAACAATTGGAGAGAACAATTCAGACTTTGGAGGACATGTTACGGGCGTGCGTGATTGATTTTGAGGGAAGTTGAGATCAGGATTTACCATTGATTGAATTTGCTTACAACAACAGTTACCACTAGAGTATAAAAATGGCACCATTCGAAGCCTTGTATGGCCGAAAATGCAAATCTCCAGTTGAGTGGTTTGACCTTGGAGAATACAAGTTGCTAGGGCCAGATTTAATACAAGATGCTATAGAGAAAGTCAATGTGATATGGGAAAGAATCATGACTGCTCAAAGTAGGTAGAAATCATAAGCTGATCATCGACGACGAGATCTCGAGTTCAAGGAGGGGGATTATGTGTTTCTGAAGATTTCTCATTTTAAGGGAGTTATACGATTTGGCAAGAAGGGCAAGTTGAGCCCGATATATATTGGACCCTTCTAAATTCTCCGACGAGTTGGGGGTAGGGCATATGAGTTAGCTCTTCTTCCTAGTATGGATAAGATACATCCAGTCTTTCATGTATCAATGTTGAGGAAATATCTCTATGATGAGTCTCACATTCTTGAACCTCAGACAGTAAAGTTAGATCGAAACTTGTCATATTATGAGCAACTAGTGGCTATAGTAGATAACGAGGTAAGAAAACTTTGATCAAAATGGATTCCTTCGGTAAAAGTCATCTGACAGCATTATAACGGTAGTGAGGCGACTTGAGAATTAGAAGATGTCATAAGGAAGAAATTTCCTCACTTATTCGCAAATAAAGGTAAATATTTCTAAACCCCACTTGGAATTTTTAAATTTGAGGATGAATTTTCTTTAGAGGGGAGAATGTAATACACACTAGGGGTAATTTTATCATTTTATAAATTATGTCGGGGTAATGAAACCGAGTAAATAACTTTGTCTTAATGTTTACTTAGTTATTGGGAGTGATTTGATAATAATTTATTATGTTTAGAAAATTCTCCTTTAAAACTTTATCCGTGCATCCGACCTTCAAACGAAAATAGGTGTTAATTAAAAATTCCAATTAATAAACGGTTTATTTCTACTTAAAGATGATTCGATAAGGATCGATATGAGTTAAACTTGAGTCAAATCTAAGGTCAAATAAGAGAGAATTGAAGCCTGGAACATAGAAAAATTACAAATAACATATTTACCCTTATTATTTATTTTGCTCTTAATTTTTCAAAGGGTAAAATGGTTATTTTATTAAAATATAATCTCAATTTAAGCTGATCAAGAAGCAAACCTAGGGCATTCGACTTTCATTTTTTGAGTACCTTCATTTTACTTTGGTTTTTTTATTTTATTTTTTTTCAGTTTTCTTCAAATTACTCCATTTTCAACTGATATGTGTGCATATACTCTTTTATTTATGAGTATCATGGTTTATGTTTAGAATTGTATTGATGGGCAAGGAGCTCTTAGTATATGTGTATGAGTTCATGCATATGATTGATATTTCTTTACATTATAGTTATAAGTACAGGTTTTTTAAAGTTATAAATTATTCTCAAAATTTTGAAAAGAATAGAAGTTTAATTGAAATTTTACAAATAAAAAAAAAAACTCATTCACCCGTATTCTTCTTCAATTCCAGCAAACATTCTCTTTCTTTCTTCTTCATTTCCAATGTCACTTTCTACCTTTTGTCTCAAAAATTTCAGCCAAACGGCTTTAAATTCAGTTAATTTTCTTTCAGATTTCAGTTATCGGTAAACTTTATAACCCGTTAGAAGCTTGAATTTTATATTTTTATCATGAATCGAAATTGAAGTTACTATTTATCCAAGAAATTTACGCTTGATTTTGTGTAAGAAACGTTAAATTGTATTGAATTGAAGTAGAAAATATAGTAATTGGTTGATTTGACATTGATTGAAGTATTAGTAGAAGGAATTTGAGTGTCTTTCTTATAGATAAATAGTATTTTTGAAGGTGTTACAATATTTTTAAATTAACTATAATACTTTTAATTTGAACAGTAACTATTTTGCTACGGTAATCCAATATGAACAGTATTTTAGTTACAATACTCTACATAAACAGTATTTGTTACAGTCCTATCATGAATAGTATTCACTACTAGTTTATATCAAAACCTTATTTATTTGCTTAGGCAAAAATGTGTAAATTTAGGGTAGTTGAAAATGTGAATTAGAATAAGTTAGTCATGAGAATTCATTGTTCAAAATTGGGTAAATGACCTTAATTATTTAAACTTAGTGAAATACATTAAACTAAGAAATTATTGACACAAACTCCACAAATATTGCATTTAAAACTTTTAAGTTGATTAATTGAATTGTAAAATATATGATTTATATATTTGTAGTATTAAGCTACGAGAATCCGAGAGAATGACCAAGTTAGGCGGGTGCATTATTAGTGGAAATGGTTACCCTCCCATTGTAGTAAGTAGATCGTGCATGCATTTTTACTACTTCTGAAATAATATGATATATGAGCATATGTTTGTAAATAATATGAAAATTGTGGATTTTGAATGTTTTATATGCTAATATCAAATTCATGAAATAATTATTGAAATTGATGTCGATGTGTGAATATTTATGAATGAAAATGATTTTATGGCTCTTGTCGTTAGTTAATGTTTATTCTGACTTGGTCGGGTCTCGTGTAAAAAAAAAAGGATTTGCAAACTATATCAAAATTATGTTTAATGTGCTATACACATTTCTGTTATATTTGAAATGGAAAAAATATTCGCTTTAAGCAGAATAAGTGATCATATTATGAATCCAGGTCATCGTGGGTGCAGGTGACACTAATTGACTGAGCCATTCTAAAAATGTTTGTACTATGAATTCGTTTCTATGTAATTAAAAAGTTTGAAAATGTATTGATCTGTTTGAGTATTTAAATTCTGTATAACATCGACATGTGCAAACTTGCATGGTTTACTTAGTGAGATTATATCTCACTATTTATTTTAAAAATTTTATTTTTCAAAGAATACTACGTAGAAGTAACAAAGGAAGCGTACAAAGTTAGTTAGGCATAAATGAAAATTTTGATTATATGTGTAATTAATAGAATAATTATAAGATTGAGAACTAGTTATATAGATAACTCTTTGTATGTGTAAGGAAATTAGAAATTGTAGACATTTAAGAATCATGTAATACTGATGTAGTATTGTGCTTGAATTTTAGAATATTAAGGCTAAGTCCTTATATATAAAAATTATGTATAGAAAGTGTGACAAATGATGTAACATTGAGTAGACATTTAGATTGTTGATGCAAATACTTTATAGGTAAATGATGTAGCATTATATAATCATGATTGATTGAGTAAGTATGAGGATGGGGTGTTACAGTACCTGCAGGCTATTTCTTAATGTTTGGGGGACAGCGAGAGGTAACTCCCTAAGGCACTGTGATATTCATTTGGGTGTTTGAGGGGACACCCTTAAACACCAATATGTTATTGAATGATGTGTGATGAAATTCTGTGTTAATACATTGATAAGTGTTTCTGTTCAAATGCTCATAACTGATACATATATGTATATGAAATGATATTGTGTGTAGCATACACTCACTGAGTCATGTTAAACTCACCCCCCAAACCTTATAGTTTTGTAGGAAACTCTTTAGTTTGGTGGGTAGACACAACATCTTGAAGACATAGATTTGAAGGAGAGGTTACCGGTAAAAGTTACCACTATGTTGGGTCTATCTCATATCAAGATTGACAATTTTACTTTTGTATTGTCATATGATGTAAACTTGTGGTTGGCTTTGGCTGCATGTATATAGTCAACCTGCATTAGGAATTTATTGTAAACAGTTAAGTTGTATACAATTTTAGTGGCGGTACGACGCCCTTGAATAATTGAAATGTGTTATTTTACATGGAGTGACATTGAGCATGCATGCATAGCAGATGTATGTGAACAAGTTGTGTTAGACTTAGGGTGATGGGAGAGACCTATCACCTACCAGTAACACTCCTGGATTTGGGATGTTACAGAGACGAACATTTCAATCTGCATCACTAAGCTATCCCAAGCCAATCACTTCAATGGCATCTCTTTGTTCCTCGAAGAGCTCAAAACCTGGCCTGATTTGTAATGAGACGAACGTTTCATCAGTCACTCTATTGTCCTGTATGGTCTAGCGAACATTATTGACCACGTGAACATTTTAGACCATTTTTGGCCTACACGATGATGATTTAAAGCATATTAAAGTTTTTTTCAAATAGAGAAATATTATAAAGCAAATTAGAGTTCTTTATGCAAAATCATTGGCTCTTTAGAATACTTTGGAGAGGTTTTGGCATAAAACAATGATTTTTTATGGCATGTTTGAGCGTTTTGCTTAAATACCTTAATGTTTTAAAGCCTTTTATAACCTTTTTTTGGGTAGAAACGGTATTGTTTTAAAGAGATTTAAAGCTTTTATGCAATATCTGCAAAGTTTTATGATATTTAGAGTGTTTTTGACAAAAATTGTGAGGTTATATGGCCTTTTACAAAAAGAATGTAACTTTTTAAATCAATTTTGAGCATTTTTACTTCATTTGTTTAACAATGACGATGTCTTAAAGTGTTTTAGACTATTTTTTTTTTGTCAAAGACCATGATACTTTGTAATATTTTAAAGCATTTTTTGTAACCACGGTGATATTTTAAAGCAATTAAGAGATTTATTTGGGAATTGACAATGTTTTCTAACATCGTATACTGTTTTCGATGGAACTAGTGACTTTTTGTTGCAGTTTAGAGAAATAAGGTAATGTATAAAGGAAATTTTATGTGGTTTTAGTTACGACGAAGACGTTTTATAACTTTTTGGAGTTTTGTTTTAGCAAAAACAATGGTGTTTTATTGTATTTTAAGGAAAGAAGGTAATGTGTAAAATCAATTTTTCTAGTTTTAGTCTGCGACGAAGACATTTTATAACAATTTGGAGTATTTTTTTTTGTAAAAATAGTGGTGTTTCTTTTATTTTTTTTAGTATTTTTTGGCTTAGACGATGATGGTTTAAAGCATATTAGAGTGTTGTTTGTAAACACCACAATATTAAAAAGCAAATTAGTGTTCTTTTTTGCAAAATTGTTGACGCTTTAGAATACTTTCGTTAGTTTTTTTTTTTTTTGCATAAAACGGTGACATTTATGGCATGTTCTAGCGTTTTGTGTAAATTTGTTTATGTTTTAAGGCATTTTATAAACTTTTTGGGCAGACACGATATTATTTTAAAGAGATTTAGAGATTTTATGAAATATCAGCAAGGTTTACGACATTTAGAGTGTTTTTGATGAAAATTGTGATGTTTTATGGCCTTTTACAAAAGAAATGCAACTTTTTAAATCAATTTTGAGCATTTTTACTTCATCTGTTTAGTAACGACGATGCGTTAAAGTGTTTCAGACTGTTTTTGTCAAAGACCACGATACTTCATAATATTTTAGAGTATTTCTTGTAATCATGGTGATATTTTAAAGCAATTTAGAGCTTTATGGTTAAATTGGCGATGCTTTCTAAAATATTATACTATTTTTTACAGAAAAGGGGATGTTTTATGGCACTTTAGAGAAAGAAGGCAAAGTACAAAATCAATTTTGTGTGTTTTTGGCCATGACGAAGACTTTTTATAATATTTTGGAGTTTTTTTTTTTTGGCAAAAACAATGGCATTTTGTAAACAATGTTCTTCGAACATAGGGTTAAAATAGTCATTGTTTGACTTTCATTTTCGTGCATGCATTGTTTATGGTTAGTTGACACATTATCGAGGCTTAATTAAAGTAAACTAAAATATTCAAAATATGAGTGTATTGAGTATTTTGGGTTTAGCATAAATTGGGTTTTTGTATGTCACCCGACGCTTACTACAATTTTTGTAAACAAGTTAGAACCAACTTGTCTTCTTAGAACTATATTTTTGAAACCAGCATCATCTTCTTTTGGGTGCTTTGTTATACCGCTCATATAACCCTATTTGCCTAAAAGAGAGGAAATGAGCAGAGCTACAATGATTGCTACAGTGCTATCAAATTCTTTTAACTGCTACAGTACAATCGCTATAGTACTGCAACTAAAAACCCTTTTCTAGCGAGTGAAGCTTCACCCCTCATACCAAAACAATCCTCTTCATCCGATCTATCGTTGTATAAAAATTTTGAAGACATCCAATTCAATACCAATTATATAGGTGCGTTTTTGTAAATGTGCTATAGTATTTTAAATTTGCATCCTCATTTTTCGACCATTTTTTTGATAAGTGAGACTCCAAATCCATCCTAAAATATTAATTATTTGGTGATCTACATTTTGAAGTATTTATTGGGAAAATTTGGAGTGTGTAAACTTATTTTTCTTTCGGAACTACAGTGAAGTATCTAGTAACTTTGAATGTGCTACAATGATGTCTACAATGACTTTGATATAAATGATTTAAACAATTTATTGTCAGTGGTTTTCTTGTAATAAGGGAGTTCAACATTAGTGGGAAGTGGTTTGGAAATGTGTATATTCATTTTAGACAGAAATGTGAATTAGAATAAGTCAGTCATGGGATTTCATTATTGAAAATCAGATAAATGGCCTTTGTTAGTTAAATATCGAGAAATGTGTCTATGTCAAACTAAGAGATTTTAGCCATATTTTCCACAAGCATAATATTTAGTGCATTTATGTTAATCATTTGAATCGTGGAATTTATAATTTTATGCATGTATGGTATTAAGTTTTGAAAACCTAGAAGAAGGACTTAGTAGGCGTGAGGACTATTAATGGGAGTGGTTACTCTCTCATTGTTGTGGGTAAATTTAATACATATATAAACCTATATTTTTATATGTGTTATACATATATGTATGCTTATATGCTAGACAAGTGGTTTTCTTGTGAAAGGGAAATTTGAAACAAACCTGTTTAAATGTGTTTTATTTGAATATTGGGATAATATATTTATTTAGTCTGTTGTTGAAAATATAACTGATATACATGCTAAAATAATCTTAGAGATACAATTGATTTCTATAATTGTATCATTGATTTGAAATTGATTTGATTTATGCATGTATATTGGTGATGAGGTTGGTAGACCGGATATTGATATATGGCTAGTGGGCATGATGTATGACTAGTGAGTCTAATTATTTATTGTAGCTACAAGGAGATAGCCTATGAACGGACTTATTGAAAGGCCACATAGGTGACTGGAGCTATAGTGGGGCTGATATAAGAAAGAATGTCCATAGCAAGCCCACTATATGCCGAGCACGGATGTGCAATTATATAGATACACTATGAAAAGTCTTGGCTGCTGGATAGGAATATCTTGGATTTGACGGATATTACGAAGACAGACACTCGTGTCATTAAGTGATTACTCGAGACCAACATTAGTGAGACGGACGTATATTTTTATAAATGCATACTTTACAGAAATTAAATAATTTTATAAAGCATGAGAAATGATTTTCTATTTGAAATGAATTCATTGTATATAGTTTTATGCATGAAAGACTCACCAATAGATTTCAAAGTTACCTTGCCCAATGTAGCTTTCGAGAAAGGATGGCCAGCCTGGTTTGTTTATTTAAAACTGTATACAGACCTATAAACTATTTTCTATTTATTTGATTAAATGAATATGTATATATTTTTGAGTATGTCATAAAGTAATCTCAATATCTGAATTTTAGAAATGCGTGTGCATATTTGTATATATATATATGTGTGTGTATTTATTTATTCAATGAGTATAGTCGTATACTCACCCTCACCCATTTTAACTTTCAGATTAGACACCTTAGTACTAACCGAGTTAGTTGTAGCTGTAGAAAACCTTCGACACTCTGGATAGGTTTTCTTTGACTCACATGTGTATTATATTCCATTGGATAAAGTTATTTAGATTTTGTAATGTATTTTATAAACTAAACAGTTTATGTAAATATTTATGTACATTCAATCTAATTTGGAAAGATTTCTATGTTGATAATGTCTTATTTATCTGTTATGTATTTTGAATGATTTGATCATGGATGATCAATATTTAATAATAATCCCATAAATGAGAGTTATTGATTTATAAAATATTTTCAAGTTTTTATGATTATCAAGAAAAAAGAAAGCTTTATAGTTTCTCTTAATACATTCTAAGTATATAGGGTGTATAATGAAGGTTTTGTAGAAATCATTACCAGTGACCCTAGGTTCGGGGCATGACACGTTTTATGGTATTTTAAAGCATTTTTAGTTTAGGCAATGACAGTTTAAAGCATATTAGTATTTTTTTTTTAAACATGGTAATATTATAAAGCAAATTAGAGTTCTTTATGCAAAATCGTTGACTCTTTATAATACTTTATAGAGTTTTTGGCATAAAGCAATGACGTTTTATGGCATGTTTGAGCGTTTTGCTTAAATACATTCACATTTTAAAGCATTTTATAACCTTTTTTGGGCATACACGACATTGTTTGAAAGAGATTTAGAGCTTTTATGCAATATCAGCAAGGCTTTATGAATTTTAAGTGTTTTTGACGAAAATTGAAACGTTTTATGGTCTATTACAGAAAGAAGGCTACTTTTTAAATTAATTTTGACCATTTTCACTTCATTTGTTTAACAACTACGATGTCTTAAAGTGTTTCAAATTGTTTTTATCAAAGACCACAATACTTTGCAATATTTTAGAGTATATTTTATAATCACGGTGATAGTTTAAAGCAATTTATGACATTATTGGGAAATTGGCTATGCTTTCTAACATCGTAAACTGTTTTTGATGGAAATGGTGACGTTTAGTGGAAGTCAGAGAAAAAGTTAATTTGCAAAATAAATTTTGTTTGCTTTTGATTGCGATGAAGACATTTTATAACATTTTAGAGTATTTTTTGGCGAAAACATAGGCATTTTATGATATTTTAGAGAATTTTTGGTTTACGTGATGATGGTTTAAAGCATATTAGATTTTTTTTTTAAAACAGGGTAATATTATAAAGCAAATTGAAGTTCCTTATGCAAAATGGTTGACTCTTTAGAATACTTTAGAGAGGTTTTGGCATAAAACAATGATGTTTTATGGCATGTTTGTGCATTTTGCTTAAATACGTAGACATTTTAAAGTATTTTGTAACCTTTTTTTGGGCAGATACGGTATTGTTTTAAAGAGATTTAGAGCTTTTGTGCAATATCAATAAGGCTTTACAACATTTAGAGTGTTTTTGACTAAAATTTTGATGTTTTATGGCCTTTTACAAAAAGAAGATAACTTCTTAAATCATTTTTGAGCATTTTTACTTCACTTGTTTAGCAACGATGATGTGTTAAAGTGTTTCAGACTGTTTTGTCAAAGACCACGATACTTTGAATTGTTTTAGAGTATTTTCTATAATCATGGTGATATTTTAAAGCAATTTAGAGCTTTATTGTTAAATTGGCGATGCTTCAAACATGTTATACTATTTTTGATAAAAATTGGGATGTTTTATGGCACTTTAGAGAAAGAAGGTAAAGTATAAAATCAATTTTGTATGTTTTTCGCCTAGCGAAGACTTTTTATAGTATTTACGAGTTTTTTTTCCGGCAAAAACAATGGCGTTTTATGGTATTTTAGAGCATTTTTGGCTTAAGCGATGATGGTTTGAACTACATTAGTGTTTTTTTTTAAACAAGGTAATATTATAAAGCAAATTAGATTCTTTATGCAAAATCGTTGACTCTTTAGAATACTTTAGAGAGTTTTTGGCATAAAACAATGACGTTTTATGGAATGTTTGAGCATTTTGCTTAAATAAGTTCACATTTGAAATAATTTTAAAGCCGTTTTTGGGCAGACATGACATTGTTTTAAAGAGATTTAGAGCTTTTATGCAATAACAGCAAGGCTTTATGATATTTTAAGTGTTTTTGATGAAAATTGAAATGCTTTATGGTCATTTACGGAAAGAATGAGACTTTTTAAATTAGTTTTGACCATTTTTACTTCATTTGTGACTTTTAATGGAAGTTTAGAGAAAAAGGCAATGTTTAAAATAAATTTTGTGTTCTTTTGACTATGACGAAGATGTTTTATAACATTTTGAAGTATTTGTTTGGTGAAAACAGTGTTTTATGGTATTTTAGAGTATTTTTGGCTTACGCGATGTGTGTTTAAAGCAAATTAGAGTTTATTTTTTCAAACAGGGTAATATTATAAAGCAAATTAGAGTTTTTTATGCAAAATTGTTGACTCTTTAAAATACTTTAGAGAGGTTTTGACATAAAACAATGACATTTTATGGCATATTTGTGTGTTTCGCTTATATATGGTGACGTTTTAAAGTATTTTGTAACCATTTTTTGACATATGTGGTATTGTTTTAAAGAGATTTAGAGCTTCTATGTAGTATCGTCAAGGCTTTATGACATTTAGATTGTTTTTGACCTAAATTTTGAGGTTTTATGGCCTTTTACTGAAAGAATGTATCTTTTTAAATCAATTTTGAGTATTTTTACTTCATTTATTTAACAACGACGACGTCTTAAAGTGTTTTAGACTATTTTTGTAAAAGACCATGATACTTTATAATATTTTAGAGTATTTCTTGTAATCACGGTGATATTTTAAAGCAATTTAGAGCTTTATTGTTAATTGGCAATGCTTTCTAACATATTATACTATTTTTGACGGAAATGGGGACGTTTTATGGCACTTTAGAGAAAGAAGGTAATTATAAAATCAATTTTATGTGTTTTTTGTTGCGACGAAGATGTTTTATTATATTTTGGAGTTTTTTTTTTTGGCAAAAACAGTGGCATTTTAAGGTATTTTAAAGAAAGAAGGTAATGTGTAAAATCAATTTTTCGAGTTTTAGTCCGCGACGAAGATGTTTTATAACAGTTTGGAGTATTTTTGGATAAAACTATGGCGTTTCTTTGTATTTTTGGCTTAGGCGATGACAGTTTAAATTATATTAGAGTGTTTATTGCAAACACGATAATATTATAAACAAAATTAGTGTTCTTTTTGCAAAATCGTTGATGCTTTAGAATACTTTCGTTAGATTTTTTTGTTGCATAAAACAATGACGTAATACTACACGTGCAACTTATGAAATCTACTATTTAAATAATCAATACAATTGAACTAAAAGCAATTTTTGTAGAAAATGTGACTAAATTCCTTACTTTAATGCATTTAACTAAATTTAATTAACTAAGGCCATTTTTCCTGATTTTCAATAATAAATTTCCGTGACTAATTTATTCTAATTCTCATTTTTTACTATTATAAATTTATACAGTTTTGCCTAAACAAACAAATACGATTTTGATTTAAATACTATAGCAAAAGATTGTTCATGCCGTAGTTACTGTACAAATTAAAGATATTGTACAGATCAAAGTTATTGTAGTACTTTCAAAAACATTGTAACACCTTTAAAAATACTGTTCACCCAAGAGCAAAACATTATAATTTATTCCCACAAACACCTCAATCAATGCAAATTCAGCCTAATATTACATTCTTTTACTCAAAGTTAACACAATTCTAATGTTTTTTTTTTTTATGCAAAATCAAGTGTAAATTGTTTGAATAAATAGTAAAACTTAATTTTAATTTATAATAAAAAGGTAAAATTCAAGCTTCTTATGAGTTAAATAACTTACCAATAGCGGGAATTGGAAGGAAAACCACTCGAATTTAAAGTATTTTGCCCAAAACTAAAAGAGAGAGGGGTGAGAAGGTTTACTGCAAATGAAGAAAAAATGGAGGAGAATGGCTATAGGTTTGGGAAAAAAGATGAGGCAAATAGTTTATTTTGGTACTTAAAATTTCAATCAGACTCTAATCTTTTTAATATTATAAAAATAATTTAAAATTTTGAAAAACTTACATTTTCGTCTCTCTGAAAAATTCTAAAATAACCTTTAATATTTTAGAATCTTTACAATTAAGTCCAAAATTAATTATTTAAATTTTCTTTTACTTGATTCATTTATTCAACTTAAAACACTCTTATTTTTTTGAAAGTTTAACCCATGAATTTAAATTCCAAAAAAAAAAAATTACCGAAAGTACCTATTTATCTAAAGGACAGGTTTTACAATCCTACCCCCCTTAAAGAAATTTTATCCTCAAAATTTTACATAATAGATACGTCTATTAAATAGAATATACATATTGTTGAGGCATGAAACGTTAGACTCTTAAGTCATGTCCTCAACATTTGCATACCCCCTCACACAATCTTTTACCTTAGAATTGATCTTACTCTTCAAAACTTGATATTGTAAATCAACTATGCTCATTACATAAATCTTGTAACTTAGATCACCTCTAAACTTTACTTGAGTTGTCTCTGAAACAACCCAACCGGAAATCTCAATCTAAATTTCGATAAAGTATCCTCTAAATATTCATCTATTTCTCCCTGTAAATAATCCTCAAATATACCCCATCCATCCATATATAAAATCAAAATATCTTTGTCATGATTCATAATTATGAATTTATATATATATATATATATACACATATACATATTCAAATGTCACAGTAAGATACAACTACATCAACGAAATGAACTCTAGGTTTTTAAACTCTGCAGAATAGATGCCCACCACATCAAGTATCTTCAACTGTTGAAGCTGAGGAAGACACTAACCTTGTGCTCTATAAATTACCTGAAGAGAAAAAAAATCTAAAAATAATGAGATTATACATCTTAGTGAGTAGACCTATTCAAACATTTTAATAAAATCAACGTCACCCTTTTTAAGCCAATGTTGTACCTCTAATAACCATATAAACAAATAAAATATAGATAAAAAGTTTTTATCATAATTTAAAAAAACATTAGTCATAGAATCATGTAGAATAATTTTATAATAATCAATCTATGTTTCATGTCTTAGGCTCTCCTTACTATCGTGTATAATTTCTATCCATAAACTAACCGTGAGAATCCATAGAAAAATGGCATACCAGTAGCCAGCCTCAAAGACTAATAACATCATAAACACACCCCAAAGGCATATGTATAGTATGATGCACCCCTAAAGAGCTAATGCATTAGATAGAGACTTTAGAGGTAGCTCCCGCCAAGAAGGCGTAGCACGCAGCTCCCAAATTCAACAAACAGAATAAGGGACTCTTAAAGTGGCTCACACCACGAAGGTATAACACGTAACTCTTATATTTCAATCAACAGAATAAAGGACTTTAGAGGTGGCTCCCACCACGAAGGTATAGCATGCAGCTCTCATATTCCAGTCAACAGAATAAGAACTCTGAAGGTAGCTCTCTGATGTGAACCCGTAGGCAAAGTAGCCTAAAAATCCACGAACAAGTGAATCATAACCCAAAAAGCCAATATGATCAAATTACTAACCCTAAACCCGTTGAAGAACTCGTCTCAAGAACCTAGGTTGCAAAGAAATGATGCCACAAAGGATTGCAAAGCTTCTGATAAGTCTAAGTTCACGCAAAAATTCAAGGAGAATTGCTTACAAGTTTTCACAAATTTTCATAATTTTATTCATCAAGAGTTGTTGTAAAATAACATCATAAAGTTGTTTAAATAATAAAACCCTAATACTATCCTTATACTAATAGGAATGCATATCCTAGTTGAACTAGAACTTAACTAATAAGAATGCATGTCCTAGTTGATCTAGAACTCCACTAATAGGAATGCATGTCCGAATTGAACTAGAACTCCTAAAATCTAAAACCCTTGTTTCCTTTAAACATTAGGAAACCCTAAAACAAGCTAAAACAAATAATAAAAATAACTATGGGCTATTTAATTAATTATACCAGCCCATTAACATAATAATAATATAGACTAAAATAATTAAATAAAATTACATCAAGCCCACATGTAGAATGGCCGCATATGCCTTCATGTCTTCACTCTTAGACTTGGGCTTTAATGACTAGTAGAACATGCACCAAGGTTGGTTCTTTATCTCACAAGTCTATCTTCCATGATGTAAAGCCCTTTAACTGAAGTTCATGCATGGTTTCAATCAAGTTCATTTGAACAAGCCCATTCATTGCCTTTTTGATTTTTTTTTACATGTGACCTCGTAATAGGCCTATCCGAAACAACTTGCTGAGCATCTTGGATTCCATCATTCCCCCTCTCCTTAAAAGGATTTGTCCTTAAATCTGCATCAAATAAAGTTAAGTTAGAAACATTGAAAGTAACAAAAATATTATACTTACCTAGAAGATCTACTTTGTAGGCATTGTCATTGATCTTTTCAAGTATTTGAAATGGTCCATCTCCTCTCGGCATCAACGTCAATTTCCTATGATTCGGAAATCGCTCCTTGCACATGTGTATCCAAACCTAATCTCCTGGCTCAAATGTCACACGACTCCTTCCTTTATTAGCTTAAGAGGCATAATACTCATTCCTCTTTTCAATATGAAGCCGTGCTTTCTTGTGAATGGATTTCACAAGTTTGGCTTTCTTTTTCCCATCTAAACTAGCACCCTAATCAATTGATAAAGGAATCAAATCCAAAGGTGTTAGTGGATTAAATTCATAAACAATCTCAAAATGAGAAAATGAAGTAGTAGAATGAATGCTTCTATTATATACAAACTCAATGAATAGCAAACATTAATAATAGTGAGCAAAAGTTGAGATAAAGTTCTATTAACTTACCTCAGTTTGACCATCGGTTTGTGGATGATAAATAGTAAAAAATAAAAGCTTAGTACCTAACATACCCTATAATACTTTCCAAAAATAGCTAAGGAACTTAACATCCCTATCCGAAACGATAGTCCTAGGCACTCCATGTAGACACACAATCTCCTTAAAGAATATATTAGTAATGTTTGTAGTATCGTCAGTCTTATGGCATGCAATGAAATGCACCATTTTGCTAAACCTATCTACGACCACAAAAATAGAATCTTTACCCCTCTTAGTTCTCAGCAACCTTAACACAAAGTTCATATATATGTCAACCCAAGGTGTCGTAGGAATTGGCAAAGGAGTATACAATCTTTGAGGTAAAACCTTAAATTTAACCTTTCTACATGCAATGCAACAATCACAAATGCGAATCACATCCTTTTTTATCATAGGCCAATAAAAATGTTTATGCAACATTTCTAAGGTCTTCTTAACACCAAAATATCCCATTAAACCACCAGAATGTACCTCTTGCACAAGTAACTCTCTCATAGAACAATTTAGCACACACAACTTATTCTTCCTAAACAAATACCCATCATGCTTATAAAATTTATCTCACATGCCAAATATATGTCAACAAAATCATAATCAGTGGCATATAATTCTTTGACAAACTCGAAACCAAGTAATTTTGAACTCAAAGAGGTAAGAAGTACACATCTACATGACAACGCATCAGCGACGATATTTTCCTTACCTTGCTTATAATAGATCACATAAGGAAAACTCTTGACGAGCTCAATCTATCTCGCATGATGTTTGCTTAATTTCCCTTAGCTTTTGATGCGCTTCAATGACTCATGATCGGTGTGAATCACAAACTCCTTTGGCCATAAGTAATGTTGCCAAGTCTCCAATGCTCTAACAAGTGCTTAAAGTGCTTAAAGCTCTTTGTCATAGGTAGGATACTGCAATGATACTCCACTCAATTTCTCACTAAAGTAAGCAATTGGTTACTTCTCCTGCATTAAAATAGCTCAGTTACATTATTAGGAGTTAACCACTTTTTGATAGCCCTAACTTTAACCTCATTAATCTCAATACCATTCGCACTAACTACATACCCAAGAAACACAACTTACTCTATGCAAAATATACACTTCTTAAAATTAACATACAACTTCTCTTTTCTCAAAACATCAAGCACACATTTTAAATACTTTATATGATCATCTAAACTTTTGCTATATATTAAAAATGTCATCAAAATACATCACCACAAATTTACCTAAAAACGCACATAAAATATGGTTCAACAATCTCATAAAAGTACTAGGTACATTAGTAAGTCTAAAAGGCATAACTAACCACTCATATAACCCATACTTGGTTTTAAAAGTGGTTTTTCACTCATCTCCCTCTTTCATGCGAATTTGATGATATCCACTCTTTAAATCAAATTTTGAAAACAATGTGGCACCATACAATTCATCAAGCATATCGTCTAACCTAGGAATGAGATGGCGGTACTTTACCATTATATTGTTAATGGCATGATAATCGACGCACATCCTCCATATTCCATCTTTTTTTAGTATAAAAAATACTAGAACGGCACAAGGACCATACTTTCCCTCACATAACCTTTACTCATTAATTCTTCGACTTGCCATTCAAACTCTCTCGTCTCATCGAGATTACTTCGATATGTTGGTCGGTTTGGAATAACAGTTCCCAGAATGAAATCAATTTGGTGCTCAATACCTCGAATGGGTGGCAATCCACTAGGCATGTCTTTGGCAAATAAGTCATCGTATTTCTGTAACAAAGACATAAAAACACTAAGAAGAGAAAGGTTAGTGTTAGCTTCTTCAATATTAAGGTATGACTCCTTGTAAACAAGTAGGATCATTAGTTTTTGTTGTTTGAATTCTTTCCTCACTTCCCCAATTTTGGCAAAGAAAGTAGATTTCACTCTACCCTCACTCACTTTTTCCCCACTCTCGGTTTCTCTTCCCTTTGCACCCATGGATTTATCGGTTTCACTCCCTTTTTCTACCTTGGTACTCTCGGCCTCACTTCCCTTATTTCCCTTGGAACTCTCGGCCTCACTGCTCAATTTCACTTGATTATCGAACACTTGTTTTGAAGATAAAGGTATGAAGATCACTTTCTTTCCATCCTTAACAAAGCTATACCGATTCGTACGACCATCATAAGTTATGTTTTGATCGAATTGCCATAATCTCCAACAACAAGTGACTCGTATGTATAGGAACAACGTCACATAACACCTCGTCACTGAATTTTCCAATTGAAAAAGTAACCAACACCTACTTCGTTACTTTAATCTCCCCACAATCATTTAATAAAGTAATCTATAGAGCTTAGAATGTTTAAGCAAGGGTAACCCTAACTTCTCCACTAAAGTAGCACTCACCACATTGGTACAACTCTTACTGTCAATAATCATACTACATACTTTGTTGTTAACGAAGCAACGAGTATGAAATATGTTTTCTCTTTACAGCTCTATATCATCGATTTTAACTTGTGCACTTAATGCACGATGAGTAACAAGAGCTTCACTTACGGCTTCTAATATAATATTATTATGATCACTAGCATCCTCTAACTTCAATATCTCATCATCTTCACTCTCACTTATGGTCACCACTTCACCATCATAACTCATCATCATGACTCTCTTATTCGGACATTGAGAACCAATGTGGCCCGTTCCCAAATATTTAAAACATTTGATGTCCTGGTTCTTGCTAGGTTGAGGTTCGGTTTTAGGTTTCAGCTTGATGGTCGAATCTTACTTTCATTTAGGTGGCTCGAATTTGAGCTTAGAAATAACCCTATCTTTTTTACCACTATTATCTCATCTCGGTTTCTAATGTGTAATTGAACCCGAAGTGTACTTTTCTGCCCCTTCTATCTTTAACTGCCTCTTCACCTTTATGGCCTTGTATACCATGTCTTCTAATTCTATATAATGCTGAAGTTCCACTATATTCGTAATCTTACTATTTAAACCACTTAAAAATCATACCATAGTAGCTTCCCTATTTTCTTCCATATTAACTCTCATCATTGCTAATTCTATCTCTTTATGATAATCTTCCACACTCATATTGTAACACCCCAATCTCATAC